>CM055852.1:29878366-29973366 GCA_029490765.1 Euthynnus affinis
GTTTAGTATGTGTCTGTGTGTTATTGTGTGTTATTGTGTGTTATTGTGTGTTATTGTGCTGTTTGTATGTTTTAATTGTGAGAGACTGAAGATGAAGTTTAATCTGGTTCAGTGCATCAAACACTGACATTTATATTTCAAACAGTAGATGATCCTGTTAAATACAACATGTCCTCTTCACTTTGTTCTGACTGAACAACCTTCAGGTTCTGTTCAGACGCTGATGATCCTCGTTGTTGTTTGATGACGATGTTTCTGTGTTTCGGCGCCGTTTTCAGACCAATAAGGCGGTGTCTAAAGGCGACTTCCACCTGGCCAGCTCCAGCTCCAGGCGCGCTCTCTTCCTCGCCGTGCTGTCAATCACCATCGGGACGGGTATCTATGTGGGCGTGGCCGTGGCGCTCATCGCCTACCTGTCCAAGAACCACCACTGGTAGCGGGAAATTTACCCATCAGCCACCAGGAGCGTGATGTCCACGTCCGGCCGCCGTCCGGCTCTCAGGTGAGCGTTTCCTCAGCAGGCGGCGTTCGACTCAAACACGGCGCTCTGTGTTTGTACAGGAAGTGCCCGCTGTCGTCAGGTGACTCCGGAACCTGAAACCTTTAAACCAATCAGATCGCAGGATCTCTGCGAGGATTTTTAAGTGTGATGGATCCACTTTCCTGTGAAGGACGGTTTCAGTTAGATTTTCTGTCTTCTTCATCGTTTGAATGTTAAATGAGACAAAATCTGATTTAAAATGAAAGATTTTATTATTTGAGCCTTTGACAGATAAAAATGTGGAACTGTAAATATTATTTGAATTAGTTTTTAAATATCTTTTGTAATATTTAAGGCTGCAAATAACTGTTGTTTTCACTATTAATCAATCTGTTGTTTTAATGAATTGATCTGATTTTTCATGCAGGACTTTTCCTTGTTTTGGAGTTTTTTTTACTTTGTTGTGTTGGTACTTTTACTGCAGTGAGTTCCAGACATGACGGCAGCTCAGAGTCACAGAAACAGAAAAAGATTGAAAAAGAAGCATAAAACCATTCAAATGTAAATAAAAGGAACAGAAATACAGTGACAGCCCAGAACACAACTAAAGTATGAACACAGAGACATGAGTGAAGAAAATCACACTGAAACTGAACGTTAACACTCTAACAGCTGATCCTGGATCTGACAAACTGTGGAACTCCTTCTTCCTCTCTGTGAATATATATTTTTGTGTTTCTGTGATCAGATGATCTGCGTCACAGTCAGAATTCCTGCAGATCTCTACTTCCTGCTGGTTTTTAAAGGACCTTTCTGTTTTCACTCCTGCAAAAGCTTCACCTTCACTCTGTGCTGTCCGAACCTCTCAGGACAGTCAGACCATCAGGAAACTGTCTGCACATGTTTCTGATGCTTCACACCTTCGATCAAACACGCTGCAGCGCTCCTCTGAACCCCGCCCGCCCGGGACCGCAGGGCGGCGGAAACAAACGCTCAGCGGGACGTCAGGTGATGTTTGATCCGAGTCTGACGAGGCTTAATGTTTACACGGCGGAGCGGCGGCTCTGACAGGAAGTTGTTTTAAACGCCCCGCCTCGCTCATTGACCGGGGTCACGTTTCCCAACATTACGGTGGAGTGGAGATGGTGTTATTGATCACTCTGTCTGATCGTTCCTGGATCAATAGAGTCCTTGTTTGGTCCATTAAAAGGTGAGAAAACGTCATTCTTCAGTTTACCAGAAAATATTCACATTTAAGAGAAATTATTTGGCACCTAATTGATTAATTAATTAAGCTTTATATATAAATATAAATCTATGCTACAGACACATTTCAGATGATCCTCAGTCTTTGAGTTTGATAGTTGAGTGTTTTGAAGATGAAGGTGAAGGTGATGGTGATGGTTGCCATGGAGACAGAGTGTCTGGGAAACGAGACCTCGGTCTTTATCTCATTCTTGGCAGCTTGACATTGAAACACTGAGCTAAAGGGCTGCAAACAGCTGACATGTTGTTAAATGGTTTGATGTCACAGGTGTGTCGACACCTGAGCTAAAGGCACACACACACACACACACACACACACACACACACACACTTCCTGCCCAGCTCCGAAACAAACAGAGCTGCTCTGTGATTGGTTGTTTTTCTTGTTTGTTTTTTTTAAATAAGTGCTTGCTAATAAAACTTAAATGTCGTATTTCCACTGAAACGTTTTGTGTCTAAATGATTATTTTGCAGGACTTTTACCTTCTTTAATGTGTTTTATGTGTCATTTAAACACACAAATGACTTTTTGTCTTTTTATTACTGAAGGAAAAGTTTGCAGGTTTGTTCGTCTGAGATGTGACGGCAGAAAAACACTCGACGGCTCCTGAAAGTTTGAATTCTCTCAGAGAAACTAGATTCTGTCTGAAGTTCAGGACGGATTATGGTTTTAAAAAGATGAACATTAAAGGATAAATCTGTTAATGTTTTATGTGTTTCTGCTTGTCAACAAATCCCAGAAACACTCACTAGACCACCGAATGTAGATCCATCCGCCACTGAAAATAGTCCCCAACAAACACACTGTTGGTTTGTTACCACGGTGAACAGCTGTTTCAGGAAAAGACTCAACCTTTTAAACATAAAACTATATATTTAATATCTTCAGTAGGAACCAATGAGCTTGGAGCTGAGAGACACAGAGAAGGAGGAAAGTGTTGAGAGACGGACTGATGTCTAGATGGTTTGAACATGACAAGAAGAAAAATATAAAATAACTTCAGACTAATAAGCAAACTGAAATAAACTCCTGTGTTTGATATTTGATGGAAACACAGGAGGGTCATGTTGACCTTCGTAGGAGCAGCCAATCACTGTTGACCTTCGTAGGAGCAGCCAATCACTGTTGACCTCAGCCTGAACTGAAAACTAATAACTTGTGTTTCTGGATGACAAAGCGACTGCTTGAATCTGTAGACTGTATAATAATATCAGATGTGGTCACTGTGATGGAGGAAGAAGTGACCATATTTGGATGAGAGCCCACCAGGACCCAGTTACAGCCCCTCACTCGTTTCCATGGTAACAACTAAATGATACGCTGCTTTATCATCAGGTTTAAATGAAATGGGAGAATAATTCACTAAATGAACGTCCTGCTGTGGTGAAGAAGACTGTAAACTAGTGACTGAGAGCAGAAACTCATCAGGAAACAGTTTACTGAGAGAAGTAGGATCATTTTCTCACTGACTTCCATCCAATCAGCTGCTGGAGTCGCCCCCTGCTGGCCGGCAGAGAGAACGCAGCTTCCTGTTTCTAAAGTGATCAGAGGTGATAAATACTGATCAATGCAGAACACAGAACAACAAGATTATTATAAAAGCCTGTTTTATATCATTTACACTGACATAAATAAACAAGTTCAGAAATTGCTTCACTTATAAGACAAGAATAAAAGAATAAAAGGAGAAAATAAACCAATCATCTTGACGTTAGATAAAAACAGTAAAACCCATAAAACAGAATAAAAGCAGCATCAGGAGCAGTGATATATAACAGAGCAGATCTTTGACATGTTTTCTTCTCTGCAGCTGCTTCCTAAAAACTGACGTCAACATTTCACGATTAGATTAACTTAAAGTTTGATGAGCTCAGAGGAGAAATGTGGTCATCAGATCCCCAAACAACAGAGACAGAACCACAGAGATCATCTGCTTTAAAATGATCTGTTTTATTCACCTCCTCCTGAAACTGCTGCTTCTGATGATTCATCTCTACAGAAATAAGAAAAGCAGACGCTCCTGTATCAGTGTTTTAGGAGAGCAGGGGATTCTGGGTACTGTAGTCCTGTATGGATGAGTCTATCGTGTGTAGAATCACAGGTTTCATTTATTAAGAACTGATTATAAAAATACTTTTTAATTTAAAACGAACTCCAGCAGAGCAGCAGGACGTTTGTTCACGACGCCAAGACTCAACACTACACTGCTGCTGTTGCCTGGTAACAACACCACAAGACAACACACAATAACACACAATAACACACAACAAGATGTACAGTTTATTAATCTGAATGAACAGTTTATTCTGAAACACTGCTGAAACTCTAAAAACATAACTTGCAAAAACATTTCATTCAAAACTACATAAACTCTTTTAAAAATGATATTTTTGCATCACAACTTTGAACACAAACACCAAATGAATATTTCCTTCCACATCTAGCTGAGTATAAAACACTGTTATCTAGAGTCATGCTGTAAATATAAACTACGAACACAAAAACTTTTTATTATCAATATTCATTCAGCATCAGACACAATTACTTTAACTGAAGACATGAACACAGTTACTGAACTGTAAAGTCTGTTCTGTCTTCGATGTGCAACTGTTTCATCTGCACTGTAAAAAAAAAGTTGATTCAAAGAAATTGGCTGTATTATATCACAGGGTTTTTTTCCTACGTTTAGTGTAAATGCCATAGATACACACTAAAATCAAAAATATTCACCATAAAATAAAAGTTGTAATCTGTAAATTAAATTTAAAAAATGCAATTACTTGATGGTCTTGAATGTTAAATTATGTTGAATTCTATGTAAAAAATACAAAAAAAATACACATCCTATTACTGAACGTAAAATTAAAGCAACTTTCTGTTTTTTACAGAAAAACTTAAGATTTAATGTAAAAAAAAACAAACAAAAAAAAACAAAAACAAAATAGTAAAAAAAAAATGGTAGAAAGTCTGGAAGCAAAAGTTGCCAAACAGTTAGTGTCAAATAACAGTAAAAAAACATTTTCATTATTCTACAGAGAATTAAAAAAAACAAAACACACACACACACAAAAAAACAGATATTTGTTGCATTTTTACAGTCCAACTAATTGTAAAATGAAATAAATAAAATCATTACAAAATATTGCTAGAATATTAAACAAATGTATATTTCTACAAAAAAAAAAGACAAACATAGAAGAAATACCTTAAAATTTTCTCATTTAAATAAAGGCTTGTTTTATACAGTATTCTTTTATAAATTCATAGAATTATTCAATTTATCCATAAAAATGTCACATCCTGCCTGTATGATAAGCAGCAGCTGTTCTAGAGGACGCGCTGGTGGGGGCTGATGGGTAATTAATCTGATGCATTGTGGTTGTTGTTGATCTGATGGAACGCAGAGACGCTTTCACATGAACTGAGAGTGTTTGACCCCTGTTTGAACCCTAACCCTTCCATCTTTCTGAGGACCAATAAGAGTTTTAAACTTTGAAGTCAGGACATTTTAATACTAAGAACATTTGTAGAAAGCGACATCATGTCGTCTCCTCTGAGCTGCTGTAAGAAGAAAACACAATGTCAGTTTATGAAGCCTACATTTGCTCCTGAAACTCAGCTGATCCTCCACTCAGTTTCATTTGCATCCATTCAGCCTGAAGATGGATTCAAACTGTGAGGAGACAGAACTAATCCCTGTTCAACCTGCCAGTTCAAACTCAATAAACTTCAGATACAAAGTAAAACTGAAGCTTCAAAGTGAACCGGAGCTGCACTGCAGTTAGAACAGAGTCTGCAGCTGTTACAGTGTTTATAACTAACACAATGAATCATGGAGCTGCAGTAATGTGGATATGAAACACACAACAGAACACGACCATGATAGAAACATTTATTTCATCTCTCAAAGCTCAGATACAACATGAATAATATTTACTGCATGTGACTTTATTCTGATTAATCTGACTGACAGATGATCATCAATAAATCAAAACAATCATCTTTATTCTTTCTGCATTTGCATTAATTTAAGATTTCTCTGTCTTGCTGTTGCACCAATAAGCTGCAGCTCTTCAGCTGATCACACATACTTTGTGATGATGATGATGATGATGATGAATTTCATGTACAGCATTATTTTTTTCAGCTGCAAGCCTCGCTTCAAACTCATGTCTTTGTTTCATCATTTCCTGTTGTAACTTCAACATTTCTCCGCTGTAGTGCTTCTTCAGTTCGTCCAGCTCTTTGTTCCTCTCAGCCTCGTTCTCTTTCAGGATTCGTTCTTTCTCCTTCTCAGCGGCTTCCTCTGCTCTCTTGAACATTTCATTGGTGTAGTGTGATCCCCCGTTCGCATCAACCATCTTCAGTATTTTATCCAGAAGCTGACTGACTTGTGACGGGTCGTCAGTGTTGTTGTTGAAGACGTGATAACGGCCGTTACACTTCTGGATGAGGTCTGTCAGGGTTTTGCTCTTTGAGAGAAACTCTTCAATGGTTTGTTTCTTCAGTCTGTCTCCATGAGTGAACAGCACCATCGTGTATTTAGATGCATCTTCACCAAATGTTTCTTGAATCATTCTCACCGTTTGTTTCTCCTCCTCTGTGAACCTGCCCAGCTGAATAACCACCAGGAAGGCATGTGGACCAGGACAAGACATACCGATGCACAGCTTGATCTTCTCCAACACAACTTCATGGCTTAAAGTTGTGTCAAACAGTCCTGGAGTGTCGATGACAGCAACCTTCCTCCCTACAACTTCTCCTCTTTCTTTCTTGCACTCAGATGTGACAGACTCTGCAGACAGATCAGAATCAAACACTTCTTCTTTGCCCAAGATGGTGTTTCCTGCTGAACTCTTCCCCGCTCCCGTCTTCCCAACCAGAACAATCCTCCACTCCTCAGAACCTGCAGACCCAGTCAGACAAAGGTTCAAAGGTTAGTTTCAGAGTAGTTCTGTAGCTGATGTTTGTTTGGAGATGTATGCAGAACAATTAAACTGTTTTACAGAGAGCAATTCCCAAAAGACTCTTTCAAATCATTTGTACCTTATTTGCTTAGTTCCTTATTTATTGCTTAATTGGTGCCATTAAATATAAGAAGAGGACACATGAGATGATGTCATTAAAAGAGCAGCAGGTATGTCATAATACTAACCTCTCACTCAATGGAAAACCAAAAGAAACCACCACAGACTGAAGGAGAAACAAGAGGAATGAACACACATCACTTCTCATGAACAGTGAAGCAATGGAAAAAGTCTCAAGCTTCAAGTTCTTGGAATGAACCTCACAGAGGAGCTGACCTGGACCACCAACACCTCCTGGACTGTAAGGAAACCCAACAGTACCTGCACCATCTGAGGACACTGACGAGAACCAACCTGCCCTGAAAGCTGCTGCTCAACTTCTGTCACTGTGCAATAAATACCATACAAGACTGGAGCTGCTCGGCTTGTTTGAAGAACACTTTCTTCCCCAGAGCTGCTGTTCAACTGAAGCAAGCCCCCCACATCAGATATCGATTATCACTATAACATTAACACTATGTAGTTTTCTTTCTCTCACCACACTCTTTAATTCACACATCAACCTGTCCATGATCACTAACAACATTAATAACATTTCACTGCCTCTCACACACACATTGTCCACTCTCATCATACCATCAGCAGTGTTGAGAACAACTGGATTGAACTGAACTGATTTGGGGTTGTGGAGAAAACAAAACAGATCCGAGCGGATTGGATTACTCGTCCTGACAATTTAGGACGAGAGAAAAGTTACTTTCCCTGGTAACTAATTACTTTTTATATGCAGCAACTTGTAAAGTAATTAAATTACTTTTTGAGAGGAGTAATATATAACTGTAACTACACCAACGCTGCAACTGACCATGAAAGACAGATTATTAGAACCATGTTGAGAGAGAAAACAAAATTTTGTATGTTATAATCTGTATGTTTGTCTATTATGTCAATCTTCTTTTTGTCACATTATTTCACCAATAAAATAAAATAAAATAAAAACATAGTTGTACTCTTATTCAGCCATTATTAATGTTGTGGAAAATCCACAACGAGCTGCTGACATGTGTTGAAAGCCTGCTGACCAATCACCTGCCTCCAGCATTTTGGGCTCATTCACAACCTTGCAGAGTTGCAATGTGGGAGGAGATAAAGTTAAAAAAAGAAAAGAAAAGGTTAAAACAGGAAGACAACTGACAGCTATTTCATCATCACATTGAGCTCCAGCTCTAAATTATCATCCAGTTGTTTCACTGGGCTCTGTGTGCAGGCCTACCTATCATCTATTGATTATCTTACCTCTATACTGTATATACAGAGGTAAGAGAGTAGTTTAATTCATGTTAACTTGTGTCGTCCCTCAATGAACTACTTTTATACTTCAGACAGGAAACACTTTTTTTACACAGAGATGCAGAATATTGTTTTCAGTTATTTGTCATGTCTGTCACTTTTTGCTCACTTCCTGTCTTATTTTGGTAGCTTCACTTCCTGTCACTGTCCTGTCTCACCTGTGTCCTGATTGTTCTCCCCACCTGTTTCCCATCTGCCCTCGTTACCTTGTGTATTTAGCCTTGTGTCTCTCGCTGTCCTGTTGCCAGTTCGTTGTTCATGTCCCAGCTGTCTACATCTTGTCTTCTTATAGTATTCTTTGACCTGATCTTTGCCTGCCGACTTTGTTACCATTGCCTTAATAAACCTCTGCCTTTGGATTCTGTGATCAAGCATTTGTGTCCTCCGCCTCTGTTCATGATAGAACGAACTGGCCAGTACGCACACAGCTGACACAGATCCAGTTGGTGAGGCCAGAAGGGTACAAGACCAGAGACTAGCTCAGCAGGAGCAAGGGCTTGCTTCCCTGCTGTTATCCCTGCTGTTATCCCTGGTGTTGTGCATAGTCCTTGTGTTTTGTAGTTTATTTGTTAGAATAAACGGTCTGCATCAGATTTTGCCTGTTTCTGCTCTCTGTATTTGGGTCCACCAGTTCCTCCACACCTCTGGTACGTGACATTATTTCTATGCAGAAACATCAATATCCAGCTGTTTATTTTTTTTTATAATTTTCAAATAAAATAAAACAGTCGATAAACATTCACCTCAATTTAAGAGACATATTAGATAGTTAAGATTAGATAGATAATTCACCTGTTGATGATGCCATGTCTGCTCAGACTGCTGAACTAGGTTATATGAAGTGTTTACTGATGGTTGGTGGCTGACAGATGATGATGACTGACGTCACAGTCAGATATCCTGATGCTGAGAAGACTAGAAACAGAAACAATAAAAAATTATTTTTGATCAATTATTACCTGGAAGTATCCAAACATTGCTTCAAATTAAAGCTGCAACATGTCTGTCTTGCTCATCACAGTTATGAAAGTTTTGGGCCTTTTCACTTGAAGTCTTGATGAGTTTGTGTGTAAAACAAATTAATTTGCTAATTTTCATCAAGTGTATTTTTATAGTAAAGACTTTGAACCTACATGAGCTGGTCAGAGTGTGATCGACATGTGTACTGTCAGGTGTGCTTTTATTTTGAAAGTGTGATCGACATGTGTACTGTCAGGTGTGCTTTTATTTTGAAAGTGTGATTGGCATGTGTACTGTCAGGTGTGCTTTTATTTTGAAAGTGTGATTGGCATGTGTACTGTCAGGTGTGCGTTTATTTTGAAAGTGTGATTGGCATGTGTACTGTCAGGTGTGCTTTTATTGTGAAAGTGTGATTGGCATGTGTACTGTCAGGTGTGCTTTTATTGTGAAAGTGTGATTGACATGTGTACTGTCAGGTGTGCTTTTATTTTGAAAGTGTGATTGACATGTGTACTGTCAGGTGTGCTTTTATTGTGAAAGTGTGATTGACATGTGTACTGTCAGGTGTGCTTTTATTTTGAAAGTGTGATTGACATGTGTACTATCAGGTGTGCTTTTATTTTGAAAGTGTGATTGACATGTGTACTGTCAGGTGTGCTTTTATTGTGAAAGTGTGATTGGCATGTGTACTGTCAGGTGTGCTTTTATTTTGAAAGTGTGATTGACATGTGTACTGTCAGGTGTGCTTTTATTTTGAAAGTGTGACTGACATGTGTACTGTCAGGTGTGTAGAGACAATCAGTAAATCCTCATATATCTGAATGGAGAGTGTGAGTGAACCGCTCGCTGCTCGGGTCCTAATAAAGGAAAAACTGCAGTACAGAGATACAACATTTAGTTCTGATTTTATTTTTCTACTTTATCACTAAACTGTCACCCTCACTGCATGTTTCCCCTCAGAGGTCATCACTACTGATTATACAGAGAAGACCTAGAATTATTGTTAGATACATGATAATAACACCAAACTACATACAGAGTTTGTATATAATGTACTGCATGTATATAATGTTCTGTATGTATATAATGTGCTGTATGTATATAATGCGCTGTATGTATATAATGTTCTGTTTGTATATAATGGACTGTATGTATATAATGTGCTGTATGTATATAATGTGCTGCATGTATATAATGTGCTGTATGTATATAGACACCCCCTCCCCCCCTCCATCCATTGATGCAGGTTTGAAAGTGATCAGACTGATAGTTTAGACATAAGAACCATCTGTTTGACACAAAGTCCATGCCCAGAGATTACCTCCTTGTATTATAAGGTGCAATGTGGCACTGTAACTTTCAGGGCTTATAAAATCCAAACAGCTCAAGTTATTACAAAGTTTTTAACAACTTCTGTTCAGCACAGTGTCATAAGTCACTTGTTAAAGTTTGAAGCTGATAACATTAACGTCCTTGGAGGAGATAGCGTTTGTTCAGAGTCCAAAATTGGGGCAAAGTCTTATGTTAACGGGTTGATTGCAGACTTCCTGTTGGATTTAGGTCAGAGGGATCAGTGTATGTTTGTAGGTCTTGATGAGACAAATAATTAAGTTTTGGTTCAATCTCTCTATGACATATCTACGGGCCATGACAGTCATATTAGATACTTTGACTACACTGAGCTCATGGAGTATTTGTACAAGGCTATACTGGTACTGCAAAGTCCACCGGGGTTATGAGTGATAAGGAGGAAGATCATAACACAATGTAACTATTCTTATCTTCCCATCTGTCCCTCCTGAATGTACATAATCTACATGTTCTGGGTAACTATGTCTCTATGATGTATCTATGTCCTGTAGCCTGTATATAGTACCCAGGTCCTGACTCGATACACAAGTGTAGGGACAGCAGACCCATTCCCTCAAAGGGAAAATAGTTAGTTCTAGACCTGTCATGCCCTCCACCTTTGCCTCCTCCTCCACCCAATCAGTAGCCCCTCTCTAATTGAATTCAAAATTCTGTTATTTGTCTTTAAGGCTCTACATGGCCTGGCTCCCCTGTACATTGCAGAGCTCATCTGCCCCCTGCACAACACCAGATCTCTCAGATCTTCCAGTAAACTCCTGCTTGCTGCCCCACGATCCCGGCTGAAGGGGAAGGGTGACCGTGCTTTCGCGGTGGCGGCCCCACGACTCTGGAACAACCTACCGTTTGGGATTAAGTGCTCCCCCCCAATAGACTCTTTTAAGGCCAAACTGAAGACGCACTTGTTTACACAGGCATTTGAAAGCCACTAAAGCCCAGTATTTCTTGTTTTTATTATCATTTTATATGTCTTGGTGTTTCTTAACATGTGTTGTTGCTTTTATTCACAAGGTCTTATTGTACAGCACTTTGGTCACTTTGGTTATCTTTTTATATGTCTTGGTGGTTGTTAACATGTCTTGTTGCTTTTATACGCAAGTCTTACTGTACAGCACTTTGGTCAACAGTGGTTGTTTTTAAATGTGCTTTATAAATAAATTTGATTTGATTTGAATTTGATATCTGTGCTTTATTACAGGAGTGGAGAAAGGTGTGCAGGAGTCAGGCAACCAGCTGACATTCACCACGATTAGTCCTGCATCTGTTCATCACCAGATCTTAAACTTCCTGCCTTGTCTGTGCAGCACTACTCCCTGCTCTCTGCCTGGTGCCTCTCAGCATTCCCTCTGCCCTGCTTGGCCCGGCTTCACACCAAAGTCTCTGCCTCAGACTCCCAACTACCACCTTGCAATAAGCCTTTCAGAACTACTCACTGCCTCCTGTCTCAGTGCTCTGCACTTTGGTTCACTGGCCTAGCCCCTCAACAAGACCCAAGGAGTATTTAATGAAATATGAGAAAGGAAAATTCCACTCACCTTATAATAAGAAGGAGTCACACTCAATGAATAAAAGTACAACTTCTTGATGATGGAGAAGTTTTCCCTATATAGTATTACAACATTAATGCTATTCAAAGTCAGGGTTTTAGTGCAACACACAAAAATGATCTAGTCTAGTCTAAGCGTCCTTCCCCGTGCAGAAAGAGAGATATTTTGCTGCTTTATCTTTTTATATATACCCATGCAACATGGTTTATACCCCTATGAGGTGATAACAGGATACAGAAAACTCATATATGGACATCAACTGTCTGGAAAGTCCCAGAAAGTGCTGTAAGTCAACTCTGAATTATAAACGTATTCCCTTATCGTACTGTCTTAAGGTAATGTTATACAGCCTTATTGCCAAACCCCATTGTAAGACTGATAAGAGAAAAATATGTTCTGTGGTTTTAAGCACCTTGAACACTGTTCTTTTGGCCTGATCATTTATGATACACTGTTTTGGTGTTCTGGGTTAAATTCAACCCATATTACAATGAAATACATAATTCAAAATTGAATTGTTTTTCCTTTTTTCACATTCAGTTAAATTATTGTGGCTGTTGTAGGTGACAGCAGTTCATAGTGATATAGTTTGTAGAAGTGAGAAGTGTGTTAAAAGGGAGGAAATAATGAGAAGGAAAAGACAGAACAGGTTGGATTTATTTTTATAATACTTTCAACAGTGAGGCAACTCAAAATGCTTCTGATAAAACTTTAAAAGCATTAAGACAAGTTTAAAAGAAACGGATTACAAAAGGACGATCTTATTACAGAGTTTGGTCGTGACTTGCTTTATGTATATGAAAGGTATCATGAGATTGATTTTGTTGTGATTTGGTTCTGTATGGATGGAGCTGATTTGACTTGACACTTAAAATATTAAAAGTCAAGCTACTGGCTTATCAGTCACTGTTTCTTGTTGTTCCTCATCCCATGGTGCACTGTGTTATGGAAATGGTCAAACTATATTTTAGGTCTTCTCAAGCAGAAGATAGCTGTACGTGTTGGTCTGATAAGCAGGAGCCTTACTGGCAAACCAGGGCCAGGATGCAGCCATCGGCAGACGAAACAAGACAAAGACTTGAGATACAAACATAACTAAAGGTCACAGATCAATGATTTGAAACTGATGAACCAATTAGATCAATATCTCTGCTTGGGTTAAGGACTAGTCTCGGACTACTATACTATCAATAAATGGATAGTACCAAACCTAAAGAAAACACTTTCTCTACTCTCTGAAACATCAATGAAGGATCAATCACCCATTTATTAATGACTGATAAGATAGAAAATTCAGTGTGAGGATTAATCTTAAAGGAATACTTCAGCCGGGTCTAAAATGACCCTCCCTACTGTGAAGGGTCAGGGTTAAAAATGCATTTATGCATTTTGCAAAGTCATTGGACTTTGGAGTTCTGCAAGAAGCTTGTGACTGTCAACTGTAGTTCTCAGCAAATAAATGTGTATCTGCTGACAGTGTCAGGGTAGTAACTTTTGTAAAGGTAAAGGTTAACAGCATTATTTCAGTTATATGTCATCATATGATGGTGTCACATGATTTCCAGACTCGTGACAGAGAATTCCACTCCTGCAGAGACCAGAGTGAGCACACACAGAGATCAGAAATCTGAACGTATTGCAGTTCAGTCAGGAGAGACTTCAATTTTTAAGTGACAATAACTTTTATTGAACATGCTTAATGAAATGAAAATGTGAAAAGTCTTTGGCAATGGAATGAGAATGCATTAATAAGAAATAGATAGTCTTCCTGCTTGGAAGAGCAAAACAAACAGTTTCTTAAGCAAAATGTAAATCTGTTATTGGTTTCAAAACAGTAGCAGACAAAGCAGAGTGTTTCTGATACTGATGTCAGCAACGTGGCTGTGAGTGACAGAATACATCAGTCCAATACGTCCTGCAGTTGTCAAGTCATCACACTTGTCTCCTTTTTCTACACTCCACCCCCCACCTCCATCTACACTGCACCACCAAACATATACAATGAAAACACAGTAAAATGATGCAAACTAAACTAGATCATCTTCCTCCATCAGTCAGAAAGGAGACATCTCATCACAGAGATCATCAGAATCCATTTGGTCTCTTAAGGTAGGTTCAATCTTGAGAGAGAAAGAGAAAAACACTTTCCTGCTGTCGGCATCTTCAATCTGATGATTTATCATTTTTATCTATATAAACCTTATAAATCACTCAGATAAAAAAACACTTTTAACACCTCTGTCAGTGTTTAAACTGTTAAATTTAAGTGATTATTTCTGTACTGTGTTCGGCCAGTTATGTAAAATAATTATATAAAATTACATACAGAGAAACTTCATGTTTACTCATGTTGTATCTTTGAGTGAAATTCATTGTTGTTTGATTCATTTCCATGTTATTCCAGCTCCATGATACGTTGTGTCAGTTATGGACACTAGTTATAATTGTTCTTTCATTCAGCTGCTGTCTGAGAGAGTTACAGGTTTCCTCTCAGAGATTATTGGGAAATAAACATTGGAGCTCTCTGGTGTGTCTGTTTGGATCCATTTAACAGTGATTTGTTATCGTAACGGGAAAATTACAGAAATACGACAATTTGAACAGACTGAGAAACAACAAGTTAAATTATTAAAAACAGAATCAAACAGTAACCCAACAAAGTGGAGAAGTTTTATTTTTTTATTAGCACAGTAGAACAGTAAAATGTCTGCAGGCAGTTAAACTGGAAGCGTCACATGGCGGTAAGGATGGCGGTAAGGATGGCGGTAAGGATGGCGGTTAGGATGGCGGTTAGAATGGCGGTTAGGATGGCGGTAAGGATGGCGGTAAGGATGGCGGTTAGAATGGCGGTTAGAATGGCGGTTAGGATGGCGGTTAGGATGGCGGTTAGGATGGCGGTAAGGATGGCGGTTAGGATGGCGGTTAGGATGGCGGTAAGGATGGCGGTTAGGATGGCGGTAAGGATGGCGGTTAGGATGGCGGTTAACCAGTGAGTGAGGTGTGATGTCACATGGCGTTGCATCTGTTTTCTCCTTCAGTCCTTTCATCACATTACAGAATATAAATGTTTTTGGACTTTAATAAATATACAAACGCACACATAACTCACTCTGTAAACATATATTTTAATTTCATTTAAAGGTTTTACAAATGTAAATAGTTTCACCAGAAATAATAAATGTAACATCATATTTCTGCATGTGTGGATCCATCAGTAATATATATTATAATATATAGTGAAACATGTGAATCACTGCTGGTCACTTTTGTGGACCACGTGACATTTGTGACTTTTCTCCTATTAGTTTGTGGATTTTGTTCCGTTTATATCTCAGCAGGTGAAGTGTTGTTACCAACTACACCAGCAGGTGGCGACAGTCCATCACAGGAGACTGACTACAGAGCATCTGCGTCCAGACAAGCAGAAGAAAACAAGTTGTTTGTGCTCTCTGTCTGACATATTTATTAAACATGTATTATATGTTCATACCTAGTTTGAATAACACTAATTATTTTATATCAAAGTATGATTTAACTGAAATGCAGTATTTTTGGATGCTTTATAGAATACATAACTATGATTTTCATTACTTTTACAAACTTTGTTCATATAAGACTGTATACACACTCAAAGGTAGGCTCATATTTATTTAAATATAAATGATGAAATAAGTTTATTATAAGTGGATTATGAGCTCTGTGATGTCGATGCCTTCTGATCTGCAGCCTTTATTTAACTTGATCATTTTTCTGTATTTTGTTCCTGATTTAACTTGAGATAAAAATGTTTGTTTGCTGCTTTAGAGATTATTCATATTATAGATGATTCATATTATAGATGATTCATATTATAGATTTTTTATATTATATTATATTATATTATATTATATTATATTATATTATATTATATTATATTATATTATATATGATGTGCTACATGATGTTGTCAATGTGTTTTATTAACTATAAAGTATTTTTTCTTGACAGCTGATATTCTTAATCTGATCAGATGATTCATTGTCATTAACATTATTAGTGCCTTAAAGCTGTAATTAACTTTTGGCTTTCTGGCTTTAATAATGATCTTGTAACGGGAGACTAAAGCCTCACGGTTAATAACGTCCCCGTTAAGCTTCCTTCTCTGTAACGTTGCAGCCTTCAGTCTCTGTCAGCTGACAGAAACATTGACTCCAACAGGAAACCCAGACCCAGATGTCGATTCAGTGATGATTTATTGCAAATAGCACTTCAGGATACAAACCTGGTCTCAGTGAACCTTAACATAAACAAACTTATAATACTAATAAATGATCTCTTATGAAGCTTAATAACCGTTACAAATGACAGGACCGACAGATGTTAACCAAAATCAAAAACTATTTAACAAATTAAACAAAAGACACTATTAATAAAAAAATCAATCAGTACATATATAATCACTCTCAATGTCAATATTGTTATGATTAGTAATTCACTCTTAAATCAGCTGTACATTCATATTTACAGATTTCCATTTAACTCTCACACACTCACCTGAAGAACAGACGGCCGGTCTGACCTGTTCCCCTGGTGATGGGCTTTATGACGGACTCGTTACCATGGATACTATATTAATATAATAATATTAAATATAAAATAACAGAGAAGGCAGAGTTCCTGCTGGAGGAGACTTACACTGTCTGAAGAGTAAACAGGAAGCACAGGATGGCGCTGATGCGGCTGAGCTGCTGGTGAACAACCGCAAATAAAAAGAAGAAGAAGAAGAAGAATCAGCTGATCCGGCGGAAGTAAACAACAGAGGAGCTGCTGTCTGGAAGCATCTCAGCAGGACAATGACACATCTGGCTCCTCAGTCAGCTGAGAGTTTGAGAGATTTAATCAACGAGCGACTGAACGCAGCTGCTGAAGAAATATTCCGAGTTTTCCATCAAACCATCGTTCAGTATGAAGAAGAGATCGACCGTCAGCGCAGACTGCTGGATATAGTTTGGAAACCTGAAATCAGGCTACAGAGAGCAGGTCTGTCAAATATGAACTGGGTTAATAAAACAGAATGATCAGCTTTATAAACGGGGTTTCCAGTCGGAAGGTTATTACTGTAACACTGCTGGCAGGATACAGAAAAACATCTGGAGCGACTGCAGATCATGAATCATATATATATATATATATGTGTGTGTGTGTGTGTGTGTGTGTGTGTTTATACATCCAGACTGCAGCTGCAAATACAAGCCTGTAACATCTGGCTTCCTGTTCAGTTCAGAAAAGGTTTTAGTTCAATAATTTATTGTCATGTCATCAAAGTTGAGATTTCACCTCATAAAGCACCAAACACGCACAGTAAAGAGGTGCTGCACATTAAAACGTGTTTATTTGTGCTGTAAATGAATGATATGACTGTACTGTGATGAAACACATCAGCGCAGCCCAGCTGTTTAAAATCAGCCCTGAAAGGCGGGAACACCGCTGACATGGAGCAGGCTGTTGGAGAGTCATGATATTTATATGAATGTTAGAATGATGACAGCCTCATGTCAGTCTGAAACCGCCAGCCCGCCTTCACCCATCTTCATATGATGGTGGAGACACTTTGAGCCTCTTCTGTAGAAACAGCAGAGATCCTCCTCACATCTCCCTGCAGCTCTTAAACTCTCTGCCTGTCTGTTCCCGCAGTTATCAGCTGCAAACATCCCGTTTAAAACGTTAAATCACGTCGTAACCGGAGCGGAAACTGAACCTGTCGGTGCAGAGCTGCAGAGCTGAGGTCAGACAGGCTCACTGATAGCAGAGAGTTAAAGCTCTGAGTCCGTCCTGCAGGTCCTGCAGGTCCTGTGGGCCGCTGCCGCTGCAGCCCTGGATGGTTTGAGCCGAATCACGTTTCTGCTCCTCAAAACTGAAATGAACGAGGAGCAGCAGAGAGAGGAATACGTGTCCTACACTGCTATTCATTTAAACATCAACAACTGCACTTTTACTATTTTGAAGCTCCAGCGGCGCCAAAACGAGCAACTCAGCAGGTTTTAACAGACTCATGATTGTAGCCTCTACTGCCATCTAGTGTATGAATAGTGTCACTGCTTTGAGTGTTTATGAATCATGTTTATTAGCTGCTATGAACAATTGATTAACCCATAAATTAATGCATATAAACTTGGATTTTATGCCGATATCGAGCCCCTCCCAGCCGATATCTGTGCAGATGTGATGTGCAGCTGTGTGAGGAGGCGATTCTGCTGCAGCATAGATTGTACTGAGTCTGATCCAGAAAGACAATATATGAAGGAAGAATGTAGGAAGCCTTCAGACTGTAATGAAGCTGCAGAGTGGGTGGAGCAGCAGAGTTTTCATTGACTTTATTAGACAGACAGGATTAATGTGTAGGATTTAATCTCTGCTCTAATGTTAGCCTCTGAGCTAACGTTAGCCCCGGCTCTCCATGTGCAGCACTGAGGTTTGTTATTCAGGTTAAAGTGGGAGGAAGCAGCGGGACCGTCAGGGAGAAACAGTCCGTAGAGGAGAAGGAGAAATATCGGCCGATACCGATGACGTGCAGATAATATCGTGCATCCCTTTATAAAGGGTTCTTATACTGCATGTTTTCTTCAGCCTTTTCCTCTTTGTCCTTCCAGAGCTCCAACAGCAACATGTCTGGAAGGAGGTGGAGGAGGTTCTGGCAGACCAGCAGCAGCTCTGTGACCAGGACAGGAACTCCAGTCTGGACCAAGAGGACCCACCAGAACCTCCACAGATTAAAGAGGAACAGGAGGACGTCTGCAGCAGCCTGCAGGGAGAACAGCTGGTACTGAAGCAGGAGACCGAAACCTTCATGTTGGAAAGTGAAGATCAGACTGTGGACTTGAGGCCTGATGATGCTCAGGAACCAGAACCAGAACCAACCAGAGAGGACCAGCTGCTCTCTCACAGCTCTCATGTAGATCACAGAGGAGGCTCGGCCACGTTAAAGACTCACAGTAACACGTTTAAATGTGACACCTGTGGGAAATGTTTCCAGTACAAGTCCAAACTGCACACACACCTGAGAGTCCACACGGGCGAGAAGCTGTACCCGTGTAACATCTGCGGGAGGAAGTTCAGCGACATGACAACAGTGAAAAGGCACATGAGAACGCACACGGGCGAGAAGCCGTACCCGTGCAACACCTGCGAGAAGAGGTTCTCCCAGCTGTGCGTCTTAAAACGGCATCTAAGGACGCACACGGGCGAGAAGCCGTACCCGTGCAACACCTGCGGGAGAAGATTCAGCGACATGACGACTGTGAAACGGCACATCAGGACCCACACGGGCGAGAAGCCGTACCCGTGCAACACCTGCGAGAAAAGATTCTCTCAGCCGTGGGTGTTAAACCTGCACATGACGGTCCACACGGGCGAGAAGCCGTACGCCTGCAGCACCTGCGGGAAAGGCTTCTGTCGCATGGCGCACCTGAAGAAGCACATGAGAGTCCACACGGGCGAGAAGCCGTACGCCTGCAGCACGTGTGAGAAACGGTTCTGTAAGATGGAAGCTCTGAAACTGCACATGAGGATCCACACGGGCGAGAATCCGTATCGCAACATCGCAAAACTGGAGGAAGAGAATTCAGATTTTGTCATCAGCTGAAGATCCACATGAGGGAGAAGAGTCTGTCGGACATCAGATGAGGAAAGCAAAGCGGCACTTTGTTTCCTCTTTCTGTTCTTCATACTTGTTTATGTGTTGTGGTTATTTGTATTTGATTGTTTTCAATAAATGCAGCTGATTCTAATTGAACAGTTGAGTCTATTTATATCTTATTTATGTTTGTATTCACTGTGAGACAAAACATGTTTATTAGTATCAACTTTCATAAACATGTGAAGACGTTAAAGCTCTAATCTGTAATAATTCCTCATTAAAACGTAAAAACAACTAGACCAGACAGAAGCTTCTCTCCTGAAACCGTCAGGTTGTTGTCACTCAGGTCTAGACCTATGTTCTATATGTTGTTGAGTTGTGTTCTTACATTAATGTTCAAACCCAGAGAAATCTGTCATTTTAATCAAAGTAACGGACCGTTTCATTTGGTGGCCTGTCAATGGCGTCATACCTCCTCTACCAAAGAGTATAGTGCACAAGATGCATGCGTTGGCGCCGTGTTTGTCCGCTACAATGGCGTCTAGCAAAGAGTAACTTACACACATACAAGATAATACAAACATTAGCAGCAGCTCGGCTAACGGCCCCTCCAGGAAGTCCAAACCCAAAATCCAGCAGACGTTAACGTTAGCAGACTGACTGACAGATAACTTTATTCAGCTGCGTCGTGTTTCTGTTTGTATTTGTGATTAATGCAGACAGTCTCTGATAAAAACCTCCACACTCTCACAGGACAGGAAGTCCTCCCCCTCCTCCCCCCTGCTGACAGGAAGTGATGTCACTGATATGCACACCGCAGAAGTGAACAGACAGGTTGTTGTTTGTGCAGCAGAGCTGAGAACAGATCAGAGCGTCCTGGCAGACGCAGAAACTCCAGCAGAGATGAGACTGAACACGCTGCTGCTGCTGCTGCTGCTCGGCTCGCTGCTCGCTGCTCTGGGTGAGAAAATAAAAGTTTAACTAACAGTCGAAAATGTTTGAATGCTGTTGACACTCAGTTTATTTCACTTCCTGCTTCTTCACACTTCCTTCTTCTGCTGAACAATATTTGTTGTTCAGATGTAAACTCACTTTATTGTTTCACCTCAACAGAACTCCAGTTTTATTCTTTCTTACACTTCCTGCATCTAGTTTTTTATTTATATTTATCTAAACTTTCACTGTTTAAGTTTTTGCTCACTGCAGTTTTTTGAAAAAAGAACAAAACAAACACAAAACAGAAAAAGCAAACAGAACAGGTAAAAAGTCATTTTGTTTCATTTTGTTGAGACTTCTGAAAGTTTAGTTTCAGTTTAAACTGATTTATTTCATTCTCGACAAACAGAAAGAAGTAAAAGTGAGTTTCGCCCGTTAACTGATCATCAATACGATCAATTCATCTGATCGGTTCGCTGCTGTCTGAACTGGGAACTGAACCTGTGTCAGTTCACGTCACTCTGACGGAGCTTCAGCACTTCTGGTTTGAGCGTCTGACTTCAGCTGACCTCGGTAACCACGGCAACGCTGATAAACGCTCGTGGAGGCAGCGTAGAGGGTCAGGTGGTGTTACAGAGAAAAGGCTCCCCGAGGAACATTCACTCAGTTTATCTACACCTGATGTTTCCAGACACACTCAGCCTCTCGGCTTCAATCAGGATGACCTCGTCCTGACCCTTGACCTCGACCTTTGACCCTTATCTCTACAAGTGACAGAAACAGACAGAAAACAACAACAAACAGTTTGTTCCTGACTTTAACGTCGTCGTGTTCACATCGTTCTTCTTCTTCTCCCGCAGAGGCGAGGTCGGCGGCGGGCAGCCATCATGGCCGCCGCTCCATGCCCGGATCTCCGTCCAACATCAGCACCGACGACGGCGTCCTGGAGCAGGTCGTCCTCAACGCCACCTGCTCCTTCAACAGACAGTCCAACGACGCCTTCCTGTTCAGACCCGCCGCCATCCACAGAGCGCAGCGGCAGGTACGACAGCGGGGGTCAAAGGTCAACACAAGCTCAGCTTCAACCCTCTACTGCTGTCTCCTCCAGAGTCACATGACTCAGACAGGAAACTGTTAGCCTAGCTTAGCATAAAGACTAAAGTCCAAATGAACTAATAATAATTAATGAAAAGGTTTTAATCTGAATAAAATCAGTTTAAGACATAAAAATCCATAAAATTAACCAAATGTAGTGATTTTTTTTATTTTTGTCAGTTATAAAATAATGTTTTGTCTTTGTTATCTGATCAATAAATAAATTAAACGTGAACATCACAAAGCTGACTGGAGGAGGTGATGCTAGCAGTTTCCCTCTGCTTCCAGTCTTTGTGCTAAGCTAGGCTAGCAGTTTCCCTCTGCTTCCAGTCTTTGTGCTAAGCTAGGCTAACAGTTTCCCTCTGCTTCCAGTCTTTGTGCTAAGCTAGGCTAGCAGTTTCCCTCTGCTTCCAGTCTTTGTGCTAAGCTAGGCTAGCAGTTTCCCTCTGCTTCCAGTCTTTGTGCTAAGCTAGGCTAACAGTTTCCCTCTGCTTCCAGTCTTTGTGCTAAGCTAGGCTAACCATATGCAGGTGTTCTCTGTACTAAACACACAGATATATCTGTTAATTTAACGTTTAATCTGTGTGTGTGTGTGTGTGTTACTGTGTGTGTGTGTGTGTGTGTGTGTGTGTGTGTGTGTGTGTGTGTGTGTGTGTGTGTCAGATCGTTAAGGGGATCCGGTACATCGTAGATCTGGAGATCTCCAGAACCGTCTGTCGTAACCGAAAACAAAACAACAACAGCAAGAATCTGATCAGCTGTGACTTCCAGCCGGAGGGTCTCCTGCATCAGGTGACTGCTGATCAATACACTGATCGATAAATGTTGCTTAGATAGAAAGAAAACATCAGAACAGCAGATTTATTTGTTTGTTTGTTTGTTTTTGTTTTCCAGACGTTTCAGTGTCACTTTGAGATTTGGGTCATTCCCTGGAAACACGAGATGACAAATCTGGTTTTTATCTGCAAACCCTGAAACCGAGCCGCCGCCCCCACCACGCTCCCTCTGACCCCTGACCTCTGACCTCTGACCCCTGACCCCTGACCTCTGACCCCTGACCCCACTGTACATGGCAGCACTTTACAGCTGACAGGATGATGAATCGACTGACAGAAGTTTGTCAGTCGATGAATCTTTAAGCTTCTCAGATGTGATCGACACTCCGAACACTGATCAATCAATTTATCAATAAAGTTTAGTTCCAGCAGTTTAAAGTGTTTCTAAACTTCTTTAAATCTGTTTCATCTTTTCACACAAATAAACATCAGATGCTTTTTGGACTCTGAAGTTTTCTCATAGTTTGTTATCATTGATGATTATTGATTATTGATTATTAATGTTTCAGTGTTCAGTGGTGGAGGGACTGCAGACGAGGCCTCCTGCTGGTCAGACGGATGAACAGCAGCCTGCAGAGATCAAACATGAAGCGTTAAAGCTGCGTTCTCTCTGCCGGCCAGCAGGGGGCGACGCCAGCAGCTGATTGGATGGAAGTCAGTGAGAAAATGATCCTACTTCTCTCAGTAAACTGTTTCCTGCTGAGTTTCTGCTCTCAGTCACTAGTTTACAGTCTTCTTCACCACAGCATGATGTTCATTTAGTGAATTATTCTCCCGTTTCATTTAAACCTGATGATAAAGCAGCGTATGCTTTAGGGGGCGGGGCTACACTGTGATTGACAGGTTGCTAACCACGGCGACAGCGTTGCTAACGTGGCGTAACCATGGCGATTAGGCGTAGCTGCTGATATTTCACAGCCTGTTTTCACTTCACTAAAGTTAACTGTTTTTTTGCTAGCGAACGTTAGCATTAGCATTATCACTGTTAACCATGGACTGTAAACGCATCGTGCTAACCACGCTAGCAGCTAGCGCTACGGTCACTTCTGGCTCCAAAAATCAAACATGGCGGCGGCTTCAAAATGGCCGTTGACAAACTAACGGGTGTCGTCACGGCGACGGCGTCTGTGAGTCTGAGACAAGAAGCAGAAACTCAGAATCTGACGTTTGTTTCACGATTTAAAATAAAAATAAAGATACTAAAGAAAGAAGTTTATTGTTTTATTTACAGATGAATTATGACATCATTCAGGTATTAGATGAGTTTTTAACGGGATATTTATCATGTTGTAACAACCTAAAACCTTTACAGTATAAACAGTCAGTAAATGATGTTTTATACATTTTAATGTTGTTTTTTTTTTAAACACTAAAAACTTTTCAGTCCATTAATTTGTCCCATAAACACGTTTCAGATTAAAAACAATCAGATGAGCTTCAATTAAACTGCAGATTTTATTCAAAGAAATAAAGAAATAAAGACAGAAATAAAGAAATAAAGACAGAAATAAAGAAATAAAGACAGAAATAAAGAAATAAAGACGAGTGACATCAGCTGCTGACAAACAGTTCAGAGAAGAAGAAACAAACTTCACAGCTCGTTTTTTTCCCGCTGAAACGTTTTAGTGCAAAAATAAAACATTTGGCACATTTCATCCAAACATAAAGAACAGTTTAAACTTTAACGACGTTTCTCTGCAGCATGAACAGATTTAACCATCAGCACGTGTACGGAAGCAGAGAAGCGCCAAAACGCTTTATTTTTAAAGCTGCTTTAATTTCACACAAACTTCTGGAAACTGTCAGAATTATTTTCAGATATTTAACGATTAATTTTCACAGAATGTTTGATGCAGTTTAGTTATTAAACAGAAAAACTGTTTGATTTAGTCATTTAATTTGCAAAAATTAATAATTAATTACTCTCAGAAAACATTTAGTTTTCAGATATTAGTTGTTTCTTAAAAACACTTTTTTGTTGTTGTTGTTGTTTTAAAATAATTTGAACCAGAATTTCCTAAAATATCCTAAAAATGAACCGTTAAATATCTGCAACACTGAAAATTAGTATAAAACTAATAACATGTTTTTAGACTCAATGAGATGATAACTGGAAATTAAAAATAAAATATAAACACACACACATCAACAATGTTTATATTATTGTTTTATTAAAAATGTCCTCAAACAGATTAAAATGATTAAATTACATTTTTAGAACATAAAACCAAATAATCAATGATGTTTATTTACGTAAATAATTAAACTAACACAACATTTCCTTAAAGAGTTAAATATAATTTATTTCAACCAATCAGAGAAAAGCTCGTTACTGACGCAGGAAAGAAAAACAGCTGATTCGCTTTTACACTGAAAAACTTCAGGAAGTGAAACTTTACTGGCATCAAAGACAGTTTGGAAAAAAACTGACGATTAATTTATTAGTTTTATTTCTGTCTGATCAACTTTACTCCCTCACATGTTGGGAACTTAGTACCTGTAATATTATTATTATTATTATTATTATTATTATTATTATTATTGTTATTATTATTATTGATCGAGTTGAACTTTATAGTTTTATATTTTTGTGCAGCTTCTTTAAAGTGATGACATCATTTAAAAGTCTGAAGCTGCGAGAGCATTTGTTTGTTTGTTTGTTTGTTTGTTTGTTGTTTTTTTTTATAACACATTAGCATGTTAGCATGTTAGCTTCACAGTTTGTGCATCATCGTTTCATGTTTGCTGCAGATTTTAACGTTGCTGTTTAAGCGTTAAATGACTGAAAGCTTCAGCTGAAACATCGCCGACAGAATCCTGAAAGTTTCACCAACGTCTCGTCGTTAATAATCAAATGTTTTCAGACCCTTTGAATCAGCCGGTTAGATCACATGAGCACGCGGCGGCGGCGGCGGCGGCTTCAGATCGGTTTATAGGAGATAAAAGACTCCTGAGATTCAAAAATATTAAAAAAAAGAAGCAAAAACTGAAAAATGTTTAAACACAAACAACAAAGACACACACACACACACACACACACTCACACACACACACACACACACTAACACACACACTGAATGCTGATTGGTCGGATTATTGTTTCGATGGCGCCGCTGAAGCTTTCAGGATTCGTCTGTTTCACTTCCTGTTTATGCGTCAAACAGTCGTCAGTAAGTTTCTGACAGAGCGCCGCCTCCCGCTGCGTCACAACGCCGCCGTTAACGACCAACGCCGCGTCGCCACGGTGATGTCACACACACACGTCCGTCTGATTCGTCGGTTTCTTAGACCGCTCGCAGGTCGAGTTTGGCGATGTACGGCGAGCGGAAGGAGCCGAGGTAAAGACTGCCGTCGTACTCGTGGACCTCGCTGACGTAGGACGCCACCAGCCCGTTGGGGTCGTGGAAGCTCCGCGTGCAGACGCCGCCGTCATGGAGCTCCGCCACGAGACTGTAGCGAGGAACGAACTTCATCAACACCTCCTGACTGAAGAGCTGCAGGGAGGGGGGGGGAGGAGAGGAGGGGGAGGGGAGGAGAGGAGGAGGAGGGGGGAGGAGGGGGAGGCGAGGGGGAGGGGGGTTGTTTTGTTAGTTTTGTTTTTTAATCAACAAATAAATAAAAACATAACATTGTGAGAAACTGATGAGAATAAATGTTGCCGATCAGCTGATCAGCTCCGGATCAATATCACTATCAGATTAATCAATAATCGTCTCCACCTTGAAGATGAGCTTCTTGATCCAGGGTCTCTGGGACAGGAAGTCCAGCATGGAGAATCCGGGGTTTGGCCGCACCGCCGACATCGCCACCCAGTAACCGCCGCTGGAGCTCGGCCGGATGTTGTCAGGGAAACCGGGCAGGTTGTCGATGAAGGTGTCCATCCCGCCTTTATTCAGCCCGGCGACGTGGACCCTGACACACACAGAGAGAGCAGGATCACACACAGCACGCCACGCACAGCACGCCACGCCACACACAGCACGCCACAGCACGCCACACACAGCACGCCACACACAGCACGCCACACAGTTCAACCCCAGCCGGACACTCGGCAGGTGTGGAGTCGATCGGATGAACCGTTCAAGAGATACACGAAGGACATACAGAGACCTTCCTTCAAAGTTAGATCCAGTGGATCCACTGGATCCAGTAGATCCAGTGGATCCACTGGATCTACTGGATCTACTGGATCCACTGATCTACTGGATCCAGTGGATCAGTGGATCCAGTAGATCAGTGGATCCAGTAGATCAGTGGATCCAGTAGATCAGTGGATCCAGTAGATCCAGGTGAGTTACCTGCGTATGCGGGCCATGGTGGTCTCTGCAACCAGCACCGACTCCTCGTCAGGCAGCAGCTGGATGCCGTTGGGGAATCGCAGGTTCTCCATGACGACCGTCAGCTCTCTGGTCTCCGTGTCGAACTCCAAAACGCTGACAGGAAACAGCATCGTGACCACATGATGATGGACTACCAGCTAAACCTGATCACACCTGAACACAAACCTTACAGCTTCACGGTCTTTAAATCAAACGACTGAAAACAACCTTCAGATGTGATGTGAACAGAAACAGCAGCGGACCCAGTACTGAACCCTGTGGAACACCACACCGGACGTACGGTGATAAAGTATTCCAAACATGGCCGCCGCTAATATTTTAATTATTTTAGTTAAATATATAATGATGATACTTTCTGACACACTTTAACTTCAGACTGAGACAAAATCCAAACAGATGGAAGTTCGACATTATCGTTGTTTATGGAGACGTTCTTCTGAAAAAGTGTTTTACGTCGTCGTGTTTCGTACCGTCCGTCGGCGGTCGCCTCCATGATCAGGTGCATGTAGTCTCTGCGCTGCCACCTGCTGCTGGAGTCGGTGAAGTACACCTTCTTGCCGTCCTGCGTCACCGCCAGGTCGTTGATGAACGACAACTTCCTGCCGGCGACCACCTGACCGCCGGCGACCAGACGGGTCGACTCGCCTGCGCAGAAAAACAGACGCTGAACACCGAAGAGACAAAAACCGCGTTCTTCATCCAACAATAATAAACGTAAACATCGGTATAAACAGCTGGTGCTCTCACCCGTGGTGGGGTTGACCTCGAACACGCCCAGGTAGGCGTCGGCGACAAACAGCGTCCCGTTCGGTCCGACCCGGATCCCCAACGGCCTCCCGCAGCTGGACTCGTCCTCTCTGGATCCTGCAGTGTCCACATCACAAGTTTAGAGGAAAACATCCAGAAAATCTTTTTTTGTTCTTAATTTATTGATCCTAAAGGGAAACGGCTCCTCCAAATTAAAATGCCAAGTTATATAAAGTAACTTAAAGAGACAAAATAGAAGATAAAAGAGTAAAATAGATTAAAAGATTATAAACAAAAGCAATAAAAATTAAATAATTTCAAGCAAATGTGATTAAAAAGTAAAAAAACAACAACTTGCTGAAACTTTTATGAGCAGATATAACTCTGCATTATGAAGGCAACTAAACAGGAGACACGTAAAAAGTTTTATTGATTGATTATTTCAGTGTTTTCAGCTTGTTAAAGTCATATTTTATGGTTGATTTGGTTCACCATGTGAACCAAGTCAAAGCGCCGTTACTGAGTCAGTAAAAACATCAGAGCTGCTGAGTCACAATGACGACTTTTTAAAATTAAAACGACGAGTTACAAAGTTAAAATATATTTTCTCTATGACACCTGCTGGCCTCCATATAATTTCGACAAATGATGAATGTTTTTATTTTTTATCACTCATGACATTTAATTGAATTATTTTGTTCTTGTCAGAATTGGGCCTCCGTACGCAGGTTCTGTTTACAGTGAGTGTTTTCGCTCCACCGTCACTTTAAAACACCAGAAGTTAAATGTGTCAGTGACTAATGTGGTTTCCTGTTTGAGGAACCGCCACAATAAAGGTCGTTTTAACGGTCGATGAGTCAGACTGACACACCTGATGAACTTTAGCTGAAACATCAGAACAGGAGCAGCCGGATCTCAACCTGCTTCAACAACTGATTACTGTTCCTACGGAGGCTCTGAGAGCAAAACACAACAACACATAACTAACCAACTTAACAAAAAGACAATAAAGCAGAAACAAAACCGCTCTGGGCCGAGACTACACGGAGCCCAGATGGAGACGGACAGTGCCTCCGTCCAATCAGCAACAAGCCTCGTCGACAGTTGGTTTCTGCTTTTTGTTATTTGATGTGTTGTTGTGTTTTGCACTTCAGGGCCGCCGTATTCACTCACAGTGAATAAATAAAACAGGCTGAATCACAGAGAAGCGTGACGGGCGGTGTGGACGCGGCGTGGACACGGCGTGGACACGGTGTGGACGCCGTGTCCACGCCGGCGTCCGTCAGTCAGATATTTGATCTCTTCCTGATTTAAACACTGAACGTGTTTCGACACGTCGCCGGTTGTGAAACGTTTGTGACTGAACGGTTAAAACTCCAGAATGAAGCAACGAGAGCAAACAGTGAAGAAACTTCTGACTCTGTCAACATGTGAGCAGGTCAAAGGTCAAAGGTCAGACTCAGCCAGTCTGATGCTGATCAAACTGTTTGTTATTCAGATTTAAACTAAAGCAAAGATTTTCTGAAGTTTAGTTTAGTTAAAAGTTTTACTTCATTTATCTTCCAGACGTTTTTAAAAACTGAGTTAAAGGAGTTCTAGTTTACTTTATAATCAAAGACTATTACTGAAGGTTTCTGCTGTCATAGTAACACAAACCCCTCCCGGCTGAGTCGATAGTGTGCGAGAGCCTCAGCGCAGCGCTGCGAGTCGACCTCTGTGAACCTGCCGGCAGCGGCGCTCCGTTACAGAACAGGACGTTACGAAACATGTTCGAGTAGCGAGCAGAGAAACAACGGAGGATACGAGCGGAGCAGGAAGGAGGGTTGGCGGTAAACGTTCAGAGCAGACGACAGAGTGACAGTTAATAAAAGATAAACAGTCTGCTGGAAAACTGAAGGTTAGCTACAAAGTTAGCAACAACAGGTTAGCCTGACAAAACGACCCCCCCGACCCCCCGACCCCTCCCACTGATCAATTAGTTAAAGATCATGAACCAAACTAAACTAAACTAAACTAAACTAAACTTTAATCTAAACTAATCTAAACTAAACTTTAGGTTAATCCCTCGGCAGCGGCGTTTCTGTTTCTCACCACACGGCGGTTTTCCGAGTCTCGTCACCGTGTGGATTCTCCGACCAATCAGCTTCACGACCTTCCCGTCAGCTGTTCCAGAGAAGAAAACATCTGCAGACAGAAGACGATGAGACGTTACTGTCAACAACTCAACGTCTTCTATTGTCGTCTGAGTAGCGACCCGTCAGCTGGCGGCGAACACACTGACCTCCGATGTTGGCGATGGACTCCGGTCCGATGATCTGGTCCTCAAACAGTCTCTGAGCCTCCCGGAGCTTCAGGTTCGGCTCCCAGCAGCCCGTCATCACCGGAGGCTCCTTCAGACTACAGAACACCAAACAGCCGGCAGGGGTCAGTGAACGCATCACCAAACATACCAGCAGGGGTCAGTGAACACTTGTAAATGTGCAACTTTTCACTAAAACTAACGACTAACAATTTTTTAAAATTAAAATATTTTCAACTCTTTCAGACAGAAACAGAAATCTGCTGCTTCAGCACCAACGAAGAAGAGTTTCTGCCGTCAACAACAACAACACGATGACGTAACTTTGACGTGAACTAAACTGCTCGCTGGTTTTCAGCCGTCTCATCTGCAACATTTAAACAAAAGATGAAAGTATTAATGTTTCAAAGATGACACTGGCGGCTCACCTGAGGACTTCGGGGTGGATGGGAGACTCGAGGATGAGGATGATGACCAGGAGAGGAAGAAGCAGGAAGCCGCCCAGAGAGAGCAGCGTCACCTGGAACACCTTCCCGCTGTAGGTGCTGAACAGGAAACAGGAAACAGGAAACAGTGAGGAGGAGTTCCTCAAGGCTCCGTCCTCGATCCTCTTTACTTTACACACTTATTATTATTATTATTATTATTATTGTTATTATTATTGTTATTATTATTATTATCATAATTGTTCCTTCTGCAGTTTTAATGTTACAGCTTTTCATTTTACTTTCATGTATTTGGTTTCTGATCTTATTATATAATGTGTATAATTTTTCCTGTTTTTAGTAACGTTAACATGAAAGTAATGTGAGAATGTTTTAATGTTTTAGTTAAAAAATAAATTACAAAGAAGAATAATCTTATTATTATTATTATTATTATTGTTATTATTATTATTATTATTATTATTATTATTATTGTCCTGTGTGCAGTAAAGGAGTGTGTATATATATTATATTTATATTATCTATATTTAATGTTTCGCTGATGAACAAACGTTCAAACAGGAAGTAGAAGAAGAAGATAATCGAAGTGTCTGATCAGAAACCAATCAGCCTTTGATCGATCGATCACCTCTGCAGGCAGCTAGCAGCAGCAGCTAGCTCCTATGATCAATAACCGGACCGGTCTCTGTTCGGTGATTATTGATCATCTCCTGTCACCCTGATCGACCGTGACATCACCCCCCCCCCCCCCTCCCAGCGGTCCCGGGTCGGTTTCCTACCCGGTGCCTTTGTGTCGGTGCTCCGGCAGCTCGTCGGTGATGACCTGCGGTCGGTGCTGCCGCCGGAACCGGAGCCCCGCCGCGTCGTTCATGCTGGAGGCCGAAGGAGAGGCCGCTCGGCCCGCAGCTGTGTGGAGCTTTAACCCGGGCAGAGAGGCTCGGAACCCGGGGACGAGAAGCACCGAGCGCCCCGATGAGCACCGGGACTGTTTACAACCGCCGAGACCATCAGCGACTTCTTCTACCGAGACATACCGATATATGCCGATATACACCGCCACCTACCGGCCCGGAGGACGCAGGATAGCGGACTAATATTAAATTAAATTAAATTAAAATCTTTCCTGTCAGTCTGATTCTGAAATGTGTTTGTTTATTTCCTGTTGATTAAAATATTAATAAACTCTTTATAAACATTTAATAATAAACTAAAAACAGAACTGAACTCGTCTCTGATGTTTAAATTTATCTTCAGTGAAAATGATTCTAAAATACTTGTTGTTGTTTTTAAAGCTGCTTGTTGACATGAAAACAAACAAATAAATAAATAAAGTCTCATCAGACCAACAATAAACACATAAAGCAGCTGTGACGTCATCAGAGTCAAAATAAAAACAAGATTTTAGTTAAAAAGATTCAAAACTTCTTAGAAACATTAATTATAATAATAATAATAATAATAATAACACCTTCTGATTTTTAATATAAATGTCCTGGGAGTCTGGACCGGGTCGGGTTCTGGTTCTGGTTCTGGTTCTGGTCTACAGAGGTCTGATGGATCCGGGTCACTGCTGATCAATACACAGTCATTACGATCGATCAGCTTCATCTTCTGATCAATCAATAAATTCACTTCCTGTTTCTTTATTAAAATGATTCAACATGTTTTTCTTTCGTTTCATCTTCACATCAATCAATCAATTTCCCAGAAAAAGATTTAATGTCTGATATTGATTATTGATCTATTGATTTACAAAAACAACTGAAAAATTATCAAATGTTCAGAAACAAAACTTTATTCAGTTTACAAACAAAAAACAGCAGCTGGAAAACATTATTAATAATAATAATAATAATTATTAATATTAACATTAATATCAATATTAATATTAATATTATAAACTATCATTTGTTGACAAACTGATATTAAATAAAATAAATTCTCTTTTTCTTCTGATTAATAATTTTTTTACGAAAATTTGATTATAAAAAATAAAACAGACAAATAAGTTAAACAATCAAAGGTCAAAGGTCAGATCAGGTTACCAGTCCAGGAACAGAGACTCTCTACTTCCTGTCAATACTTCCTGTCAATACTTCCTGTCAGTACTTCCTGTCTGTGTACTTCCTGTCTGTGTACTTCCTGTCTGTGTACTTCCTGTCAGTACTTCCTGTCTGTGTACTTCCTGTCAGTACTTCCTGTCAGTACTTCCTGTCTGTGTACTTCCTGTCAGTACTTCCTGTCAGTACTTCCTGTCAGTACTTCCTGTTCAGACACACTTGTGCAGTCGCAGGCTCCTCCCGCTGCTGAAGCTGCGTGCGCAGACGTTGCAGCTGAAGCGTTTCAGTCCCGTGTGAATCAGCTGATGCGTCTTCATGTTGTTCTTCTGACTGAAACGTTTCCCGCAGACGCCGCACTCGAACGGCTTCTCGCCGCTGTGGACGCGTTTGTGCCTGACGAGGTTCTGCGCCACGCTGAAGCTCTTCCCGCAGACCTCGCAGACGTAGGGCCGCTCGCCGCTGTGCGTGCGGCGGTGCAGGTTGAGGCTCGCCTGCGTGGAGAAGCTCTTCTGACACTGAGCGCAGCTGAACGGGTTTCCCTCCGAGTGGCGGCGCCGGTGCGTCTTCAGGTAGGTCGGCGAGCTGTAGCTGCGGCCGCACACGTCGCAGGAGAAGCTCTTCCTCCCGGCGTGCAGCTGCAGGTGCGTCTTCAGGACGGCGGCGCTGCTGAAGTTCTTCCCGCACTCCTCGCAGCGGTGAGCTTCCTGCCCGCCGTGCGCCAGCCGGTGGCGTTTCAGCGACGCCGACGAGGAGAAGTGTTTGCCGCATTCGCCGCAGCTGTACGGTTTGACGCCGGCGTGGCTGCGTTCGTGCGCCAGCAGGGCGCCGCGCTGCCTGAAGCCCTTCCCGCAGGCGTTGCAGATGAACGCCCACTCGCCGCCGTGCACGGCGCGGTGCGTCTTCAGGTGTCCGGCCTGCGTGAAGCCGCGGCCGCAGACGTCGCAGCTGAAGGCGCGGCGGCCGGAGTGGACGAGCCGGTGGCGCCGCAGGTTGGCCGCCACGCTGAAGCTCTTCCCGCAGGCGTCGCAGCTGAAGGCCTTCTCGCCGGTGTGGACGCGGCGGTGCACCGTCAGGCTGCTGCGGCTGGAGAAGCGGCGCCCGCACTGCTCGCAGGCGTGCGGCCGCTCGCCCGTGTGCGTCCTGGCGTGAGCTCGCAGGCCGCTCTGCTGGCTGAACGCCTTCCCGCAGACGCCGCAGCCGAACGGCTTCAGGCCGCCGTGGACGCTGCGCTGGTGCACGAGGACGCTGCGGCGCGTGGTGAATCCTTTCTGACAGGTGGGACACGTGAAGGGTTTGACGGACAGGTGGACCTTCAGGTGAGCCGCCAGGTAGGCGTGTCTGGAGAACTCCTTCCCGCACGCCGCACACCTGAACGCGTCCTTCGCTCTCTGACACGTCAGCCGGTGACCTCGGAGGCAGCACGCCGCCGCCAGCGTCTCCCCGCAGGCTGAGCAGGCGAGCGGCAGGCGGCGCCGGCGGTTGGACGCCTGGTGCGTCCGCAGGTGGCTGCTCGTGCCGAACGCCTTCCCGCAGTGCGAGCAGCTGTGCGGGCGCCGCTGGGCGTGGACGGTGCGGCGGTGCACGCGCATGCTGCTCGCCGCCGAGAAGCCTTTACCGCACAGCTGGCAGGTGAAGGGGCGGAGCCTGCTGTGCACGCGCAGGTGAGCGCTCAGGTGGGTCCGTCTGCCGCCCGCCGGAGGAGGAGTCTGCTCTGATTGGCTGGATTCACCCGGCGGAGCGTCTGATTGGATGGTTCCCTCCACCTGGGCTGCCGGGGGGGCGGAGTCCTGCGGCGGCGGCGGCTGGACGGCAGCGTCATGTGACCTGGATGAGACGACTGCAGAGAGACGAACACAAAGCTGACGTCACTGAGGACAGGAAGTAGAAGAACAGTGACATCACTTCCTGTATTTACCGTCCAGCAGCCTGCTGAGCTCCTGCAGCAGCGACGCACACACACTCCTGATCAGCACCTGAAACACACACACACACACACACACACACACACACACACACACACAGACACACACACACACACACACACACAGAGACACACAGACACACACACACACACACACACACACACACACACACAGACACAGACACACACACACACACACACACACACACACACACACAGACACACACACACACACACAGAGACACACACACACACACAGACACACAGACACAGACACACACACACACACACACACACACACACACACACACACACAGACACACACACAGACACACACACACACACACACACAGAGACACACACACACACACACACAGAGACACACACACACACACAGACACACAGACACAGACACACACACACACACACACACAGAGACACACACACACACACACACAGAGACACACACACACACACAGACACACACACAGACACACACACACACACACACACACACACACACACACACACACACAGACACACAGACACACACACACACACACACACACACACAGACACACACACACACACACACAGACACACACACAGACACACACACACACACACAGACACACACACAGACACACAGACACAGACACACACACACACACACACACACACACACACACACACACACACACACACACACACACACACACACACACACAGACACACAGACACACACACACACACACACACACACACAGACACACACACAGACACACACACACACAGACACACAGACACACACACACACACACACACACACACACAGACACACACACACACACACACAGACACACACACAGACACACACACACACACACACACACACACACAGACACACAGACACAGACACACACACACACACACACACACACACACACACACAGAGACACACACAGTTTAGGCGGGAAGGCAGCGAGCATCAGATCATTATTGGTAGAGACTGTGTGGTAGATCTGTGCTCTGCTAAGTAAATTTAGTCTTTCTGTCAAAGGAGTCTGGTGTATTTGAACGGCAGTGAGGCTCACTGGCCAAACAGGTAGATGATATCACAGATTAAAACTGACCTTCGTGCTGTAAATACTGTTAGTGTAGTAACGTAATGCTGTTGGTTGAAGAAGTATTCAGATTATTTTATTACAAATAAAAGTCCGCTATGAGAAAAAAACCTTCTTTTACTGTTCATATAAACACCCGACTTAAAATTACACACCCGGAGAACTACGTATATATTGCTTCATATCTATATTCTACTATCTATTGGACTATATACATACAGTCAAGCCTGAAATGATTCATACCCTTTGCAGCAAATTTTGTCTTAAAGTTACTTTTATTCAAGCATATTATTTTGACTGGAAAATAAAAGCTGAGAAATATTTATTTCCAGAATGATGCCTCTTTTACATCCTCTTATTATCTTCTGATAGACGCCTGTGTCTGTCTTACTGATTTCTTTGTTTTTGTGTATTTTCAGAGAACATGCAAGACGATCACCCTGCAGCCAAATTTCCCTCCTCTGTCTGTCCCATAAGAGACATCCCACTTCTGCTGCTCCTCCTAAAGTTTCTTTCATTTTGTCCATGTAAAAGGTTTTTATGGGGCAGTTTCTCTAATCACATTTGAGGGTGAAAGGGCAGATTGTCATATAAATAAACACATGAAAAACAACTGTTGGTCTAAGGTGTGTTCTGTTTCAGTATTTGAAATGTATTAAGAAATGTATTCATAAAGATAAGTGTTCCCCATCAGCTGCTGGGATCCTCACACATGACCCACCGGCACCGACCCGGCTCACTCTCAACATGTTATTATTATTATTATTATTATTATTATTGAGTTTAAACTGTTAACAGCGACGTGTTTCATCCATCGGACTGTCTGATTATCGATTATTAATAACTGTTCATTATCTCATAATGATGTCTGAAAACATCCCATAATAACCTCCGTCTTGTCTTCGGGTTTCCGGTTCAGCGTCTCGCAGATTAACGTCACCGCCGATGACGTGAACTCCGCCATGAATGACGTCACGAGCTGCTGCACATAAGAAGACATTTTAATAAAGTAAAGTCGGTAAAACAGTTCAAACAGCGGAGTGTTGTTGTCTCTGGGCGGCCATTCGGTCGGTTTGCGACAGTCTGTGTTCATTTACGGCTCCTCTTTACGACAGCGGGTCCTGTTAAGGCGGTAACCCTGGATTTGCGGAGGAAGGAAGATGAACTCAAACCATCTTTTTCCTGAACTAAACTAAACTTAAGTAAACTAAAGTAACGCAGCAGCAGCGTCACTCAGAAAACATCGAACATTTATTTATTTTCTGCAACGCGAACAAGAAACACGTCAAAACCCGCGAGAGCTTCGCAAATCTAGGGTTACCACCAAGACACGCCGAGCGCCCCCTGCTGACCGGAGGCCGGAAACGCAACAATAAAACATCTGACGTCATAAAGGCAATAAATTAATTACATGAGAATGTTAAAAATATTCATGTTTATTAGTAAATATTTATTTCTGTACATTCACATCTGAATGAAACAATAACAGTTAATTTAATTAACAGTTTATTAACAAACTACTGTAAATCTATAAAATCACAATAAAAACACACAAGAAAATAATTAATTTCATAATTTTAAAATAAGAATTCAATGAAGTTTCTAATATTTGACTTTAATACAAATGTTTGATTATTTTATTTTTTGATTCTTTTTCATTTGTAACAAATTTCTACATTTAATGTGAAAGTTCAGATTTGATATAAAAGTTTTTCAGAAAGTTGATCTCAGTGTTAAAATATAGATTTCAACTAAAATGTGAACAAACAAAAAAACACTTTCAGGTTTTTTCACTGCAGCAGTTTTCATTTTAACGACTGAACAAAGTTTATTAAATCTTCACATTATTAATAATAATATTGTTTTAATGATAGTTTAAGTGTCTCCTTGTGGAGGATTCAGTCTTTAAATGACACTGAAACATGTTTATGGGAAAATAAGAACATCTCTGATGAGTGGAGTCGTTAATATCTGATGAACATTTACAGATGTGACTGACCTGCACACAGACACAGTTTCAGTTTCTCCAAACATTTGTGAATAATATTACAGCAGAAATGATTCACATCCTGCTGATCATGTCACTGAAATATGATGCTGTTAAACTCAAAACAACAAAACAACAAAACAACAATTCTGTGAACGTTTCACTCAAACATCATCTGTATCAATATTTGGTGCAACTTTAATGTTATTCAACATTTTCTCATTAGGTTGAGAGAATAATCTGAAATGATTCCTCATTAAAATGTAAAAACAACTAGACCAGACAGAAGCTTCTCTCCTGAAACCGTCAGGTTGTTGTCACTCAGGTCTAGACCTATGTTCTCTATGTTGTTGAGTTGTGTTCTTACATTAATGTTCAATGTTCGTCTGGATCTTAAGTTATCAGAGAAATAAACTGGGCAAACGTTAGCAGCAGCTCGGCTAACAGCCCCTCCAGGAAGTCCGCTGCTCGCCCAACATGGTGGAGAAACACTGATTTTTTTAGCTGAAACTGCTTTATTCAGTGTTTTTACCTGTAATCAGCGGGTCCGTTTGTTCTGGAGAGGAGGAGACCTCTGCGGGTAAAAACATCCTGAACCATCAACACTGGAGTAATCCTATCCCACTGAAGCTGCTGCTTTAACAACCAAGACAACAACTCCCATCATCCCTTGCTGCTTCACACCGTCATCACACTCCGTCTGCTGGTGTTGTTTTGATTGTTGTTGTGAGTTTAAAGTGAACGACATGAACTCCCAAACAGGCAGATTAATATCAGATAAAACAGAAAAAAACATATTTTCAGTCTTCCTCCTCCTACTTCTTCTTCTCTTCCTGTTTTATCTGCTGCTGCTCGTAAGCTTTTATGATCTCCGTGACGACAGACGGGTCGTCCAGCGTTGACACGTCGCCGAGGTCGCTGGTCGTCCCCATGGCAACCTTCCTGAGGATCCGCCTCATGATCTTCCCGGAGCGAGTCTTCGGCAGCCTCGCCACCACCTGACAGACGACACACGGTTAATCGCCACCTAACGAGCTCGCTGATTACTCACCGCTGATTGGACGGCGGGGGCAGCTCACCAGGAAGTGCTCGGGGACGGCGTACTTGGCGATCTTGGTGGCGACAAGTTCTCGGAGCTGCTGCAGGATGGCGGGGGGGTCGTCACCGAACCCGTCCTTCAGAACCACGAAGGCAAACGGCACTGAGAGCACACACACACACACACACACACACACACACACACACACACACACACACACACACACACACTCTTTAATTAAACAGAACTTCAGTCTCGGTCTCTGGACCGGTACTGAACTGGTCTGAATCCTGCTGAAAGGACTTCGTGTCTCTGCGGCTGTAACATGGAGCTAAAAGCTGCAGTTCCTCTAACGGCCACTCGAGGCTCCACAGACCTGCATGTTAAAACTTCACAGCAGAAATAAACACGTCTGTTTAAAGTTTATTAAGCTGTGAAGTTCTGTATAATAAACGGCGCGGCTGCTGCTTTGAGCCTGTTTCTGATTGGCTGGCAGTTCGGCGGCATCACACACTGCCAAGATGGCGACGGCCGGAGCGGCTCTTCAGAAACCAAACAAGTGACGTCACGGTAACGGCGTCCATGTTTTATACAGCCTACAGGTAATGACACATCTGAGCGGAGTTCCCCAAGGCTCCATACTGGATCCTCTTCTGTTCTACAGCTACACGCTCTAAAAAACAGTTAAACATGTTACTGCAGGGAACCTGTACCAGCAGGAGACTGAGGTCCAATAGAAGCATTGATACCTGCACTGAACTAATCAATGATGGGATTCAGTTAAACACAGATGAAACTGTTTTTGGAGCCAAAGGAAGAAGGTCAGCTCTCAGCTTCAGTCTGTAAAAACTACAAACTGCAGCCTGCTGTCACCATCAGCTGCTTCATGATCAATCATCCAGAGCTGCTGGAGTAAAGCCTGAGACGCTGACATCAACTCTGCAGACGCTCCATCAGCAGAAGGTTTAAAATGATTCATGAAATCTAAACGATGGAGAGAAAAACGTTTATTATAAAAACGCAAATGGAAAAATTTAGTAGAATATTGTGAAACTGCAGAGACGGAGATTTAAGGAGGAGACTGTGAGAGATGTTCATAGTTGCATAAAGAAGAAGAAGGAAGACGTGTGATCAGGTTAATGCTGCATAATGTGTTCTGTTTGTGTTTGATTTTGTTGCTGATTTGTTGTTTATATTGTTATTCTTTTATTAATAAATAATTAAGCAAATGACAAACCTGGACTGTAAATGGCCTCTTTCATTAAAAAAATAAAACTCAGGCATTTTAAAATATTACAAACTTTCTTATTATCTGATTTTATTTTGATATTTTTGCATGCTGATGTGTTTTTCTTCATGTCTTCTGTTGTTTTTAAGCTGTCGGTAATTTTCCAGTTTTTATCCAACTTTCCTTCTTGTTTGGCAGCTCGTGTTTCAAACTTTAAGAAGAGTGAAGACGGTGGATAAATATATAAATATATAAATATATAAACTGGTGAAACTGGAGTTTAGAGAAAGAACGACTATAAAGAGTAAAAAGTCATCATGTCTGAATATTTCCTTTAGTAGCAGCTGATCCTTTATGATCCTACATTTATACTGTGAAACCACAGCAGCTTTAAATAAGATTATTTTCTGATTGTTGTTGCAGAAAAGAGTCAAGTTTGATCTATGAATTAGTTCAGAAGGTTTCAAACTTCTCTGCTAAAATAAAACATGTTTGAATGTTTACAGTCGGTGGATCTAATGTTCCTGTTTGGTTTCCATCCTCATTAAACTCAAATGTTGTTTTATTTATACATTCAAACATTTACTAAAAATGCTGGTCTGTGATTGGACGGCCTCCTGCTGGTCTGTGATTGGACGGCCTCCTGCTGGTCTGTGATTGGACGGCCTCCTGCTGGTCCAATCACAGACCAGCAGGAGGCGGCAGAGCGTCACTAATCAAACCTGCAGCTTTAACTGAAGTAGTTTCTTCTTCTACTGGATAATAAACACACATCTGTCTGCAGCTGGTTTATTCTGTTATATGTGTTATTTATTCATCATTTGTTTAAATAAATAAATAAATATAGAAACTGATAATAAATCGATAAAATAATCATAACAGTAAAACATAAATCTATATTTGACTGGATTTTAGATTTACTTTATTAACTTTTATATTATTTATTGTTTTTAAATATTTTCTAAACTGTTTACACACATTTAATAAAATGTTTTCTGTACCTGCTGATATCAGAGAGTTTCACCTTCTTCTCTCTTTGAGTCATAAAAACAACATTAAAAATAAAAAACAACAAAATAAAATCTTCGGTTCAGTTTCTGACGGACAGGAAGTGATCGGCTTTAACTCACCTTCTCCTTTGATGTCATGTGGGATCCCAATCACAGCTGTTTCTGGAACAGCTGGATGCTCGTCCTGAAAACAACAACAACAACAACAACAACAACAACATCAGCCGTTAATGTTCCAGTTTCAGCTGAGAAGAGATGAGAGATCTTCCTCCTTCCTTTATCTCCTTTATCTTCATCATATCATCATCATTTTATTTTATTTTATTTTATTTATCTGATCTCAGCTTCTAATCTGTTGTTGTGTGTCTTTACCCTTTAACCCTTTCTCTAAAAATACCGATCTGACGCTGAAAAATGACGTCAAAGTCTGAAACTGACCTCATCATTTCCTCTAAAGATCATCTTCAGGTACAGCTGTGCTCATAAGTTTACAGACTCTGGTAGAATCTGTGAAATATCGGCCATATTTAGGAAAAAATGACTGATGATGCTGAAAAGTGTGGTTTTATTTAGTGATGGTGGTCAGATGAAGACATTTATTATCATATTATTGTCTTTGGCCTTTTTACATCCTAATAATAAGTGAAATGAGCCAAATGTTCCTGATCAATAGTTTCCATCCCCTTGAATGTTTGAGCTGATAATAAACACACAGGTTTAAATGTGAAGGGAAAGTTTCACACCTGGAATTAGTGTCTGTGTAGAAATATCAGTGAGTTTCTGCTCTGACTTTACTGGATACTGAGTCATGAGGAAAGCAAAAGAAAAGAGAGTTCAACTTTAGAAAGCAGGAAAAGGAAATCCAAAGAATCCAGAGATGATCAGATGCTGATCAGTAGAGTTGAAGCTCTGATGAAGAAGAAGAAGAACATGAAGAGTTGTGTTGATACCAAACCACAGTCAGACAGAAAAACACACACAGAACTTCAGCTGAAAGCTTCAAGGTCATCAATAAGGAGGCGTTACCGTGACGACGCCACCAAACATCCTGCTGACAATCTGCCAAACAGCAACGAGACAAACCTCCAAACTCCTGGAACAAAGTTCTCTGGAGTGATGAGACCAAAACTGAACTTTCTCATCACAACTAGAGACTTTATGAACGTTTCACATCAGATTCTTTCAGAGTTTGTAAACTTATAAACTGTAAACACATCAGATTATAATAATTATTATAACCTCCAGTCATAATGAGACTGATATTCAGAGTATCAGCAGTTTATTTCAGTACGGCGTCTCACCAGAGCGTCTTCTATCTCCGCCGTGCCGAGGCGATGGCCGCTGACGTTGATGACATCATCCATGCGGCCGGTTATCTGGTAGTAACCGTCCTCCGACCGGCACGCTCCGTCACCGGTGAAATAATAACCTGACAGACAAACACGTCAGCTGACAGCCTGCAGTCATCATCTGCTGCTGAAACACGGCGGCAGCTGTTACTCTCACTGACCAGGATACGGTTTGAAATACGCGTCGACGAATCTCCGGTGGTCGCCGTAGATGCTGCGAGCCATCCCGGGCCACGGCTGGCCGATGCACAGAGCTCCACTGACTGAGTTACCGGACAGAGGTTCACCCTGATAACCAAACACACAACATGCAGGACAGTCAGAGATCAGACAGCACACAAACAGTCAGAACAACTTCTGGACTAAAGGTTTGACCGCCATGTTTGGATTGTTTGTCAGTAGGAAGAACTTTGTGCATCTAAAGCTACAAACACACTGCTGTAGCTACAGGACGCAGACAAGAACCAAACCTGAAGAGCCGTCTGCAGGTGTGTTTACCTGCTGCAGCTGAGCAGCTAATTAGCATCTAGCTGCTAACTAACAGTAGCGGTGAATGATTGTTTGGCGGCTCGTTCAATGAGACGTGTGTTCATGTTTGTAAGTTAGATCAGAAGGAAAGTTAATGAGTCTGTCACTGCATGCAAAGATTTGATTGGCTGCATGGAAACAACGACGCCTATAATAATGTAAAACTACCATCAGCGCCATCATGACATCAAGGAATTTAAAATCTTTTGGTTTCTGATTTACGGAGCAGAAATGTTGCTGCAGTTCGATTCCTGCTGTTTGTCTGTGTGATGTTCACTGAGACATAACAAGACAAACATCACATGACTGAACCTATAAACAAAGAAATAACTAAAAACTAAATACAAAGATTAACGTTTGATATAGTTTCCTGTTGTCATGGCAGACTCGGTGTTGCTGTGTGAAAGCAGCAGCTCTGCAGCCTGAGAACGAGGCCGGGGTTAAGTGGTCTGCACAAACCGCTGATGAAACACATAAGAACAGTCTTCATCAGCGTTAACTCTGAGAGGATTGCAGTGAGAGCGAGGTGACCCCGACCTCCTCTCAGGATGAAATGTGAAACTGAAGGAGGCCTAATCTAATCTAATCTACACTCAGTAACCGGTGATGATGAGAAAGCCTCGAGTTCCCCGCAGATTAAAGCTCTTTAGCAGAAGGAGGGAAACGGGGGAAACTAGCGGATAATTAATTTGGGGGAGTGGCGATCGTCCCAACAGAGCCTGAAAGTCTGTTAATCAAAGCAAACAGATGCTGCCGGTCGCCGGTTTTAATTGAAAGATTAAACTGAGAAAGAGAGAGAGGGGTGTCATTCGAAGGCTCGTCTGACCTCTTACATCAAAAGGCCAAGTGGGGCTAACGAGACGCAGAGATTGGTTGGAGATCAGATCCGAAGCTGATTTAAACCTCTAACTGTGATCGATCCTGAAAAGATCGTCCTCTTTGCTCTTTGCTCACTCTGCTCTGCATGCAAACCCTGATACATCTGGATCCTCTGCTGCTGTCCACAAACACGTCAGCGAGCCACCATGACCATCACCATGAACACAAACACATCATCCTGCTGCCAGAAACACTGCCTGGAGCACCACATGTGGATTCATCCGCTGCTGAAAATAGTCCCCAACAAACAGGTGACGTTTATGTAAAGAGCCTCTGAGTACAAGAGTCACAAGTCAGTAAAAAAGATGATGAAACTATGGTCTGTCATTGAGGGAGGGAACGGAAAACATAACAAGACCGGAGCCCTGAGGAACGCCACAGGAAACAGGTGCACGACTCGCTTCCTGTGGCGTTCCTCAGGGCTCCGGTCTCGGTCCTCTTAAGATTTCATTTGAAGCTGTTTTATGTTACATTTCATTTTATTTCCTCTCCAGACAAAAACTCAGTGAGACGGTGTCCACACTGAGTCGTCTCACTGAGACCTCCATCCAGACTAAAACCGCAGCTTTGTGTTGTGGAGTGAACGAGGTAAAACCAGACATTTGTACAAACGCTGTCATATCAGCGACAGCAGCGCAGCGTTTCACTGGAAGAGGAAACACAACAATAACAACGGCGGACGCTTCATGTGAGTGCTGTTCTCTTTACCGTCTACTCTCTCTGCTCAGACTGTTGGAACCTGCTGCAATAAACTAAATGTCAGAAACAGAGACGATATTCAAACCTTTAGGGACCTGGTTTAAATGTTCTCCACATATCTTCTAACATATCCTTCCTCCTGCCTGCCTGGTTGTTCATTTGGAGGTGTTGACCTGTTTTAAAGTTACCTTCTCTCCCATGAGAGCCGGCTGGATGCCGAAGAACGGCCTCATCGCCATCGCAGGAACGATCGGCGCTCCTTCCTCCGCAGGACGAGGTGCGATACAGACTCCCCCCGTCTCTGCAGAGAGACAGAGAGACGTTCCTGTGACTGGACGAGGCTGCAGAGTTCGTTACTGCCACTATACGAAGCTTTGTTGTGTTAAATCAATGAGTCTAAATGTGAATCTGGTGTATTTGTGATATTTATTGACAGTGGAGTTTCCTCTCGGCCACTAGAGGGCCTCGCACGCTGCCTTTAAGTGCAGCTTTAATTTCCTTTAATTTCTTAATTTATTGGGGATTTTTCTCCTTTTAAGAGAAAGAAGCAGCTGGCAGAGAGTTTAAAGTCTGATTTAAAAACGACACTCACTCAATACTCTGCTGATTGTCGAGGAATTAGGTCACACACACACACACACACACACACACACAGTGTCAGTGATCCTCGAGTGTCTTGTCCTGGGTTAGGGTGGGGGGTGTTAGAGGGGGGTCGGGGTGTAAGTGGGTTGAGGATTTGATCTTAATTCATTTTCTGCAGCGTTGCAGATGTTCTGCTGCTAATCGTTTAAATTAGGGTTAAAGCTCCAGTAAAGAGAGAATCAGACGGACTTACAGTCAGATCAACAGTCAGAACCACAACAAACCCACAGCGACAGAGAAACCACGTCTGACAGCTGCTCCGCCTCAGATGTGCTCACTTCCAGAACGGTAAGAAGCTGGAGTCATTACACTTAGAGAGCTCTGATAGGCTGCTGTGTGTGTGTGTGTGTGTGTGTGTGTGTGTGTGTGTGTGTCTCACCTGTCTGCCACCAGGTGTCCACTAAAGGACACCGTCCGTCTCCGACCACACTGTGGAACCAGTGCCAGGCCTCATGGTTGATGGGCTCTCCCACTGCACACACACACACACACACACACATTGATTTATTTCATTTCCTGGAGATTTAACATTTAACCTTTATGCCTTTATGAGAGGTTTGTGTCTCATATAATAAACATAATAAACATCATGAGGTTGAATCTTTCAGTCTTTAACTAAAGAGCGTGGTCTGGACCTGCTCCATGTAAAAGTGCCCTGAGATGACTTTATGTTGTGATTTGATGCTTTATAAATAAAACTGAATTGAATTGAATTGATATAAAACATTCAGAACCATCCGAACAATCCTTTCAGTCGTTTTTAAAGCAACAAACTCAAATATTCTGTAGTTTCAGCTTCTCAGACATGAAATTTCTTTTCTTCTTCATAAGATTCTTTTGTACTGATGTTTGGATAAAACAAGATATTCAGTTTATTATCAAATGTCTGCTTGAAAAACGATTGAAGCGATGAGTCGGTTAGTATCGTGGTTGTCAGCGTCATCAGTTCAACGACCTGATCCGAGCGTCCTCAGAGACGAGCGGTCGTATTTCTTCACCCAGCTCTCGTCGTACTTTAGCAGCAGCCGCAGAGCCGTCGGAGCTCCGTAAAACTGAGAGATCTTCAGACGCTGGACCATCTCCCAGTACCTGCCTGCAGGTAGACACACACACACAATATATATAAATAATAATAATACTCATATTGTATCACCAATGTTCCTCAACAACAGTCAGACTTCAATTATTCAAGCTTTTAAAATACAACACATTGTTAAAGATGAAACCAGTGGTTTCCAACCTTTTTGTCTTTTGACGTCTTACAAAAAGCAGTGTGTAGTCAGGGTCACATTTCACATGTCTATGAGTTGTTAACAGCTCCACCAAATAGTGATTTTTCCCTCTAAACTTCTCACATGCTTTCATTTCAATAAATGTTCAAATGATCCAATATTTCAGCAAAAATCAAAGATATCAGAACGTTGTTTCTTCTTCTTTCCTCTTTAAACAGTAACAGTGAGTAGAAGGTAGATCTCAGCAGCTGAATAGCAACAACCTGCAGGATTCAGAGGAGCAGCTGCTGCAGACTGATAAGACCTTCAGAAACGTCACATTTCAGCAAAAAGTCCAGAAACTGAAAACAGATTTGTGGATCAGAACTTTGTTTTTTCTTCTTTCCTCTCCCATTAATCATCTCACGACCCCTCAGATTTATCTGCCGACCCTTTGGAGGGCCCCGACCCCTAGGTTGGGAACCAGTGGACTAAACTAGCTAACTGTATATAAAGTAGTGTAAACTAGCTCCACCTCCAGCAGCTACAACAGTAACATGCTGCTCTAACACTGATGCTTCAGTATTAATAATCTAATGATGTCATATATAATAATATATCAGTCAGAGGGACCAAACCACTACTTTTACTGCAACACTTTAACTACATCAAGCTCACAATACTGATGGACTGTTACTTTTAGTTGTTCTGCTGTTACTCATTAAAATCAGTTTTAAACATTGTGTCCATTTTATTTAATAACAGGTCAAATGTAAACAGTGTGAGACTCCTTTCATGTTCATTTCTGTCCCGAGTTACCAACAACAGAAAGGTCAGAGGTCAAGGTCACGTCCCCTCCTGGACATTTCCTTTGAGGTCAGAGCTGTACAGCACCAAACGGCCAATCAGAGCTCAGAGGAAAGACGGCGATAAAGGTGTAGCGGTGAGATAAAGCGTCTCTGCGGAATAACTGAAGTAATAAACCGACGTTAATAAATAACCAAACAGCTTCATTCTGGATTATCAGGTCTGTTTACCTGAACCTGAGTGACTGATATACAACACATGTGGGCCGAATATGACGCCTGATAACAGAGCCGCTCCTGTTTTAAAGATGCAAAGCGCTTCGTCTGAAGAGCACGGCACGGTTAGATTTAAGGTCCAAATACACTTTTAATGGCAGGAAAACAGTCGCTGCTCCAGGCGCCTGGTTCAAAGCGCTTATATTAAACATGGCTGTGTTTTCAGTGTAACATGCAGGTGTGGTGGCAGCTCGGTGGATCCATGAGGAGCACGCTGCTGCTCCTGGACCCTCACAGACCAGGTTAAGATCCCGCTCAGTCGTTGGCTGCAAATTTATCTTCGTTTGCTTTTTGAAAAGGTTTATTTCTTTAACATCATTTGGTTCAGTCATGGAGTCACTTCCTGTCATCACTTCCTGTCATCACTTCCTGTCATCACTTCCTAAATGACTATATCAGCTGAACGAGAACCATGAGGACTCAACGTTCCATTTATAACCTTTGTTAATTAAACTTTCAGCTCAGCAGCAAATAAATAAATAAATAATGTCGTTAGAATAAATTCATCAAGATAAAAATCTAGTTTGATCTGGAACATCTGGAACATCTGGGACGTTTGGGAACAGTTTTACTCGTCTGTGTTTGTCGGCAGGTGATCCGTCCGTCTTCCACCTGAATGACGTCAGTTGCCGCCACGTCGAACGCCGTGATTGGTCGAAAACACGAACAGCTGCTGATTTAATTTAGTAAAAACTTGAAACTCTCAGATCGTTTTAATTTCTGTGATCACAAAGTCACAGTTTCCAGGAAGTGATGAAAGCAGCTGTGCGGATAAGAACGTAAACAGGCTGAGTGAGTAAATGATGACGTCATAGATCATGTGACTGAAGAGCTGAAAACACCAGATCTGAGTGGAGCGATGATGATGATGATGATGATGATGATGATGAGGCTGTAACCTTCCTCACATCAACACGTTTTCCATCATTTCAGCTTCGATTCTTTTAACGACGTCGTCTCTCCGTTTCTTCTTCTGTGGTGGTTTAACGGCAGCGGCTGGAGAAACGGCGCCGCCTGTCGGTGTGAGTGTGTACGAGCGTGTGCGTGGTGTCGGCTCGTACCTGGGTCCGGGTAGACCGGCGTGCTCTCGAACAGGACGGTGGTGGCGCCGTTGCACAGCGGCCCGTAAACGACGTAGCTGTGTCCCGTTATCCAGCCGACGTCCGCCACGCAGCCGAACACGTCGCCGTCCTGATAATCAAACACGTACTGAAACACAAACAGACACGTTTCATCCAGAGAATCAACACAAACAACAAGAAGAAGAAGAATTTCTGTCATGTGCAACAAAAAGTGAAAGTTCAGTTTTAACACTGAACTTCTGTTTTTAACGTGTTTCTAAAAACAGAAAAATGCTTTTTTGTTTTTTTAAATTATGTATCTTTAAATTTTACTGCAGTTTTTTTTCAACGTTGAATTATTTAGAAAACATCAGGATGTTTTATACATTTATTTTTTACAGACATTCAGACTTCAGCTGATGATGATTTTTCTCTTTTGTTCTATAAAATGTGAAAAAACGTCTTCAAATGTTTTGTTTTCTCTGATCGACAGTCAACAGATTAATAATATTTGTGGTTGATTGATTGCTGATTAGTTTTGTATTAAATGACGAATCGTTGCAGCTCTCCTGGTTCGTAGTTTCAGTGTCAGTGACGCCTTTAAAGGAGCTGAGCGCGTTACTGCACATGCTCAGTAGCGTCTGTCTTACACAGAACTGTTAACTAACCGACATGATGAAGGATCATGTGACCCAATCAGACAAATCAGCTTTGATACAAACACTGTCAGTAGATCAGTTCACTGCTGTTTGGATCCAAACATGAAGACACTGAGCAGAATGATGAAGTCTGTTCAGTGTTCAGTGACGTTTAACGGCAGGAATCTGGAGTTGTTTTGATCACAACCAAAATGGCTGCAGAGCCAACGTGAGTCGCCTAGCAACGCCACATCTCAGCCCCTCAGTGTCCCTCAGTGTGTCTCCGTCTGCCGTCCTGGCGTCGCTCCAGCGCTTCTTGTCTTTTTCAGATAAAGCAGCTTTTGTTCTGTCGTTTCATCCAAACAAACAAACGAGCCAGAAACGCTCCTGAACCCTGAGCCGCTAAGCTGCTTTAGAAATTAGCACTGATAAATATTTGGCAGCGATGGAGGAGGTTATTATGGATTATGTTTTATTCAATTATCATCAACATCATGTCCGTCAATCCCTGCACGCAAGCACACACACACACACACACACACACACACACACAGAAAGCAGATGTTTCTGTCAATCAGAAATAAAAGCTAATTTGTAGATTTGTGCGGCAGATTTGGCCGCAGGGCTGCGTCCTCGTCCTCCTCCTCTTCCTCCTCTTCGTCCTCTTCCTCCTCTTCCTCCTCTTCCTCCTCTTCCTCCTCTTCCTCGCCTCTCAGAGGACGGACAGAGATGTTTTTGTTGGGACTGTTGTGTAACTGCTCTGCTTTGTCTTCAGCTCCTGATTGAAACACCATCAGCAGACTGATCACAGCCTCCTGCTGTCAGACTGAGTTCTGTTCAAACACAACTTCCTGTTTAAAGGCTTCACATTTATTTATTTATTTATTTCCTGTTCTGATGACAAACATCTCCTGCAAGTCAAAACTCAGGGCTTCAATCTGCTTCATCACTTCCTAATGAACTGATATCAGCTCATCATACATGCTCATAAGCTAAGGCGGTTGCTAAGGTGGTTGCTAAGGTGGTTGCTAAGGTGTTTCCATGTGTTGTTGTACGGATGGATGTGAGAAGTTGAACATTTGGAGTAAAGAAGGAGAAAAAGAAGTGAAATCCTGTTACTATAGTTTGTTTACGTAGCCTCCGGAGCCGGAGGAAGCTTCCTGAAAGCTGACCAATCAGAACAGAGCAGGCTCATCAGGGGGCGGGGCCTTAAAGAGACAGGAGCTAAAACTTCCTGTTTCAGACAGAGGCTGAACTGAGGGGCTGCATAAAGGACCAGTAGAAGATCAATAACTGGAAACCATGTGTACCTGGTGTGTGTGTGTGTGTGTGTGTGTGTGTGTGTGTGTGTGTGTGAGTGTGTGTGTGTGTGTGTGTGTGAGTGTGTGTGTGTGTGTGTGTGTGTGTGTGTGTGTGTGTGTGAGTGTGTGTGTGTGTGTGTGTGTGTGTGTGTGTGTGTGAGTGTGTGTGTGTGTGTGTGTGAGTGTGTGTGTGTGTGTGTGTGTGTGTGTGTGTGTGTGTGTGTGTGTGTGAGTGTGTGTGTGTGTGTGTGTGAGTGTGTGTGTGTGTGTGTGTGTGTGTGTGTGAGTGTGTGTGTGTGTGTGTGTGTGTGTGTGTGTGAGTGTGTGTGTGTGTGTGTACCTGGTGTGTGAGTGCAGTGTACAGCAGGTATCCAGCCTGTGTGTGGACGATGCCTTTAGGTTTTCCGGTGCTTCCTGACGTGTAGAGAAGAAACAGCAGATCTTCACTGTCCAGAGGCTCTGCAGGACAAACCGGAGACTGCCGGGACAAAACCTGCAGGAACACATGAACCTTCACTACTGACACTACTGACACTACTACTAGATGTGTGTGTGTGTGTGTGTGTGTGTGTGTGGGGGGGGGGGGGTGTGACCTCCTCCAGGGGGACGTCCAGCCGTCCCATCACGGCGGGCGTTTCTGTCCTCTGAGAGACGAACACGTGGCGGACGCTGGGACAGTTCTTCACCGCCGCGTCCACCGTGGACTTCAGGTCGATGAGTCGGCCGCCACGAACACCTTGATTACAGGTGACCACTGCTTTACACTGAGCTGCACACACACACACACACACACACACACACACACACTGCTGATTAATTCATCAAATATAAATATATATCTATATGTAAGCAGAGGGGAGCAGGATGTCTGACATCAGTCTTCAGGTTTGTTGTGACGTGCAGTGACGTCTTGCAGAGTAACGCTGCAGCCAATCACGTTACAGTCTTTGGTGTGTTCTTCTGTGCCCTGAGTTTAGTCTTTCAGGCAGAGATCAACACAAACATAAGAATCCTTCAGCTGAAAACTACAAGTTTAGAGAAGTGAAACAATCTGAGGATGTAAGGAAGCAGCTCCAGGATACATCAGCTGCTACTAACATAGCACACCTCTATCTCCAGGTGCATTGTGGGTAATGTAGGCACCAGGTTTTAACAAGAATATGCAGAATAAGAATAGAGGATATCTCTGGTTCTGCTGCATCTGTTTTCATCCTTTAATAAGCCATTTATGAGTCTGATGATGTCACAGAAATGAAGTGATGAATCTGTGTTATGGAAGTAAAAGTATGTAAATATTATTTGCAAATTGTACTTAAAATATTAAAAGTAAAATATATTTTTGCAGAGAAACGTCAAGTGTGTGTTAAACTATTATATATTTATATATGTTATAATTTATGTGTTATTCTATAAAACTGTTGTATTTTATAAGCTGATCATATTTATGAGTCTGTTAAAGGAACTAAAAGTGTCAAATAAGAACATTTAACTGTTCTCCTTTAAAGCAGACGTTCGTCCTGCTGCTGCGTTCAGTCCATCAGAGCAGAGTGTGTTTCTACCAGCAGACAATCAACCTGTAATGATTTTATATCTCTGCTGTCACACAGTTTGGTTTGTTTTCAACTCCTTGAACTTGTTTTAAAGTCTGAATGAACCTTTGAACTCTTTACTGCTGCTGTAAACCTTTAAATCTTCTCTGTGGTAAAGGTCCTGTCCTCATTCCTGACTGAACCTCTTAAAGTCACAGACAGGAAGGTTTGATCAGACAAAGCAAAACCTTTCAGTGGAGCTTTGTGGTTTCACAGAAATGATTAAAAACCTCACAGAACGAGTTCTGACTTGAACTGAGTGACTCAACTGGTTTTCACTCAACTGTGCACCAAAATCCATCAAATATCCTGTTTAAACATCCTAATGATCTTCCAGCACCAAACAGAACAAACAGCCCTGATAACAGAAACACAGGAAATAAATATCCATAAAATAAGATAACAACATTAAACTACAGCATTCAACCATCCAAACAACATTAAATAAACAAATGTTTAAATTAAATTAGATTTTACAAAACTGAGAGAATACTGTTTAATTTCCATCCACAGATTTTAACCAAATTCACAGAAAATTGTCCAAAGAAAATGTGAATGAATGTTAGTTTCCCTCCACAGACAGATCAGAATATTTCCATCTGATAGAATAATATCAGCAGCAGAGAGATCTATACTCATCATGTTCAAATAAGCTGCAACAGCAAATATGTTTTATTAGAAACATGATGCTGCTCAATCATGTTTTATCTCAATGGTATGAGAAAATTAACGTATTTATGTCGCAGAAATGTTGATACTGAGACAACATACCAACCCGACCCCTCAGATTTATCTGCTGACCCTTTGGAGGGCCCCGACCCCTAGGTTGGGAACCAGTGGACTAAACTAGCTAACTGTATATAAAGTAGTGTAAACTAGCTCCACCTCCAGCAGCTACAACAGTAACATGCACACAGCAGCTTCACTCCTGAATCCTGCAGCTTGTTTCCACTCAGATCCAGCTCTCTCAGATGGGAGGGGTTGGACTTCAGAGCTGAGGCCAGAGAAGCACAGCTGATCTCTGACAAACTGCAGTCACCAAATGTCAATAAAGAATAAATTATGCAGATAAAATGTAATTTATAGTCCAACTATGTCCTCATCAATGATCTTTTCCCTAAAATGAGCAGAGTGACTTTGTCATTGTGTTATTGTGGATCAAAACTAGAATCTAGCTGAAACTAGCTAACCGTATATAAAGTAGTGTACATCAAGCACAGAATACTTATGTACAGATCTTTATCTCAAACAGTGTGCAGGTTTGCTGTGACACAGTCTGATATCTACAATCCCATCATGCTTTGCTTCTTCTGCTGTTCAGTCAGCTGTGGAAATGTCATGTTTAGGTTTTGTGAGGCAGCAACTGTTTCCAAAACACAGATGTCCTTGAAGCAGCAGGTCAGAGCTGCAGAGATTAAACCAACAACTCGGAGCTGCAGGAACTTTCCTGTTAGTGTGTCTGAGTGAGACTCAAACACTGACAGTTAAAGGTTCAACTCACATCAGAGTTTAATACAAAAGCTCTGAAACATGATGGGAATCAAATACAAATAAAAAGACTCAACCTCCAAGACAAGTAAGCAAACAGAGCAGGTTACTGCAGCTTTGACCTTCATGCTGCATGAAACTCTCTCTACAGTCTGAGCAGCTGACAACATGATCATTACATTAAAGGACTCATATTCTGAACATGTCCAGCTCTATATTTATATTCTGTGACTCTACTGGAATATCTTTAATGATTTCCAGTTAAAAACTCCTTATTTATCTGAAGCCCTGACTTTTGACTTGCAGGCAGCATTTCTACTTACATTTTTGTAAGTTTTGGAAATTCTACCATGTTTAACATCCAACATCAGAACAAAACTACAAATGTGCACGAGACGAGGTCCTAAACAAAGTCTGACTGTATTGAAGTGAATGAGACACGTGTGATTATGATTGAGGGTAGAAGAGCTCACCGTCTTGGATTCTTCCTGCGAGAGCCTCTGAGCTGAAGCCAGCGAACACCACCGTGTGCACAGCACCAATACGTGCACACGCCAACATGGCTGCCACTGCCAGCGGCGACACAGGCATGTAAATGGCCACCGTGTCGCCTTTCTGGATCCCATGGCTCTTGAGGGTGTTGGCGAAGCGGCAGGTTGTCTCCAGCAGCTCCCTACAGGACAGACGGCATGAAAACATCATCATCAGTATTTAAGACCAGGGTTTATTTCTCACATTCACTCACAACTTAGACGACATTACTGTTTGACATCATTCATATGGGTTAGAGGGTTAGTGTTGTGGTCCATTCTGGACAACAGAGGGAAGCAGCAGACTGTAGTTTATCTAAAGGACTGAAGTCAGGAGCACATGCGTCACCCGTCTCGTCTTTTCTTTCCTGTGTTTCAGGTCAATAATGTGTCAAAATCCCACTAAAACTGTAGAAAACGGTTTCTTTCATTTGTTCACTAAAGCTGAAGGATCATTTGGGTTCAAGTGAGACAGTAACAGTGATGGCGGCAGCACTTTGTTTAAAATGTCTCCAGTCTCCAGTGTTTCCATGATAACAAGGTCAACATCCTCGACATATTCTCTACTATCTCAGCTGTTGAGCTGCTGAAACATACAGTGTTGTAAAGATGTTTGTTCATGGTCACAATACTAGAGAGTATCTGTGTGTCGGTACGTGTATGATGCAGCTACGGCCACAACTATTTTGGAAAGTTGTTTCTTTCTGTCTTTCAGGACACATAAATGTGTTTACAGGTGCTACATTTGACTGATTTCCATCTGAAGTTTGCAGGTTTTCATTTCTGAATATGTTCGATTCAATTTTATTTTATTTATTTGGCACCAAATCACAACAAAAGTCCTCTGAGGACTGTTTTACCAGCTGTATATATATATACACTGCTGCCTTTACATTTATGGACTGTGATACATTCTTGTACGTTTATGATGCTGTTCTGACAGAGATAACTTCAGCTCAGCACAGTATGTTGATAAGATAAGTGTGAGTATCATCTGCATAGAGGGAGAACATAGTGAACTCTACAGTGTTTGTACCTGTAGGTGACTTTCACCTCAGTGCCGGGTTCATCTCTCTCCCAGATTAGAGCCACTCGGTCCGGATGTTTCTCAACATGAACGTCCAGACAGTTTTCTAACAGACAGACAGACAGAGAGGGTGTGAACATTTGTTAAATGGTCAGAAACAGAAACTATAACATCCAAAAAATACATCATGTTTTTTACTGTCTATTATTTTACTTCATTTGTCTTTTATTTCAGTATCTCGAATGATGTTCATGTTATTTAATAATATACAATACCTTTATCATTATTATTATTATTGTTTGAAAGGAATCTATTTTCTTTACAAACCTTCTTTAAAAAAACAAACATCACCCAAATTTTACTGTTTCTGCTTCTTCCTGCTGGTGACATCACTATGACATCATCAGGGTTGTTTTCTCGTCCAGTCACAGAAGAGTAAAATAGTAAAATGTATTTGTAGTACATTAAAGTTTATAGTGCTTTACAGGAGTATAATACAACATACGACCATCCAAGTCACATGACAATATACTATAAAATATACAATAAAAACATAAAATGCTGACGAGTTAGTCAAACAGCTGTTTGTCTTTAGCTGACTAACCATGAACTGTGAAGTAAAAACCATCAAATCTGATGCAGGAAGTCCAGTTTTGAAAAAATAAAACTCTTCACAGCTGTTTGTAATTTTACTGGATAATATTTTATAACTCTGGAAAGTTGTCAGAGTGATAAATGTTTTATCTTCATGATGAGAGAAAGTTATCAAGGATTGCAAATAACTACATTTTCCTCATCGATCAATCAATGTGTTAACTGCTGTTTATTCTCTCAATTAATATATTCATAGTTTCGTCTGTAAAATGTTAATAAATAGTAAAAAATAACCATCATAATCTCCCAGAGTCAGAGGTGATGACTTCAAAAATATTCAGTTTGCTGTCATAAATGAAAAGAAGAAGCTGGTTTTCAGCTTAGAAAATTACTAAAATTATTATTTTACTATCAAAATAGTTGTTGATTAATTTTTTGTTTATCTACTAATCAATTATCTGTTGATCAAACTCTTGATTAATCAATCGTTTGGTCTATAAAATGTCAGAAAATGGTGAAAAATATCGTTCACTGTTGTGAATGTTTTGAATCTTTTCTTCTAAAGCGACAGAAACACTGACTGAGTCTCATTTTCAGGCCGAGAACAGAAACGATGACGTTATCGTGTCAAAGTGACTCATCGTCTTCATTTATCCTCTGATTGAACATTAATCCTGAAATGGATTTAAGGCTGCAGATCCTGTTTGTGTGTCACGCAGCAGGTTTAAAGAGAAGAAATCCTCATCCGTGAGATCTGATACGACACAAATCATCCCGCAGTCGTTATTGGAATATTATTGGATTATTATCAGAGACAGAAAAACAACAGAGGAGGATAAAAACACAATAAACTCAGTGCAGGGAGAGAATAAGGTCACATGGACTCAACGATAAACAGCGGTTTGTTTTCATTAGGAAAGTTCATATTCGAGACAAACAATATTAATTATAATTATATCTTATATGTTTCCTGTGAAAACAACCAATCATCACGATGCATCTTTGTGTTTCTGTGATATGTTTATGCAGTTATTTTGTTGTTGTTGTTTTGTTTCTGTTAACAAAAACTAAACTGGCAGTTTTGAATTTTCAGCATTTTTATTTTACACAGCGGAACCTGAAGCTTTTTTTTCTGAATATTTCATTTGATTAATTTTTTATTTTACTTATTATTTTTTTAAAGGTTAGTTTCAGTTTACTTTATATATTTATATATTTATTTATTTCACATGTAAAATACATGTTAAAGATGAAATTAGTCATTGAACTTCCAATTTTAATAATAGATTTGCTGTTTAACCCTCTGTATTGATAATGCTCTTACTAATTTAAATCTATATTATACTGTAGGACAGATGTACAGATGTAGGACAGATGTTATTGATAGTAACTCTTTTCTGCCTCGCTGTGTGATTGATGTAGAATATACTGGAGTTATTTTAACCCTGAGTACTGCCTGCAGGCTTCATTCAGCTCTGGAGCCTGACAGACAAAACCCAGGGTTTAAAACTAATAAAGTTTCTTTCTGTAATCACTGAAGGAGGAAATCAACATTTTAGTCAGAAACACAGATTTGACGTTTTTGCTTTAAAATGATTGATTAGTCATTAATTAATCATAATTGTCAGTTAATTAATGGTCTGATAAAGATGATAAATGTGATCAGTGAAGTTTTATGACAGAGAAACTCACTGCACCTGCTGAACTATTGATCCGTTCACTTTCCAATAACACTGGTTCACATTATCTGTTGACACTGATCATCATGATCAATCACCAATAAACAAGTTTGATTGATTTTTTTACATCATGAAGTCAGAAAAGTTCAACTTTAATCCAGACCAAATGTATTGATTCCTGGACAGTTTATTAATAAAGTGTATTGACAACCGGACAGTTTATTGATAAAGTGTATTGATAACCGGACAGTTTATTGATAAAGTTTATTAATAACCGGACAGTTTATTGATAAAGTTTATTAATAACCGGACAGTTTATTGATAAAGTTTATTGATACCCGGACAGTTTATTGATAAAGTTTATTGATACCTGGACAGTTTATTGATAAAGTGTATTGATAACCGGACAGTTTATTGATAAAGTTTATTGATTACCGGACAGTTTATTGATAAAGTTTAGTGATACCCGGACAGTTTATTGATAAAGTTTATTGATAACCGGACAGTTTATTGATAAAGTTTATTAATAACCGGACAGTTTATTGATAAAGTTTATTGATTACCGGACAGTTTATTGATAAAGTTTATTAATAACCGGACAGTTTATTGATAAAGTTTATTGATTACCGGACAGTTTATTGATAAAGTGTATTGACACGCTCTCACCGGACACGTTGAGCTTCCCTCCCAGGAACCAGCTGATCCTCCCGCTGCGGAGCTCACAGTCCCGGACCCGGTGGAACGGTTTCACCCAGCGGAGTCTGTCAGCAGCGGCGGAGCCCCAAAACTGATCCGGGTCCGTCACCGACAGCCGGTACAGGTCCCGGTGCGGCAGCCGGGACAGCTGGGAGCTCCAGGTGCCCGGTGGTGTCGGAGGGGAGGCGGAAGAGGAAGAGAGGCACCTGTGGAGTACCGGTCCGGTCCTACAGCGGCTCAGGAGGAAGAGTCCGGTCCTCCTGATGAAGCTCGCAGCCATGTTGATCTACTGCAAGCAGGAGAGAGACTGACACACCTCACACACACACACACACACACACACACACACACACACACACACACACACACACGCACACACACACACACACACTCAGGTGCTCTTAGGTATCTGCAGGTATGGAAGCACATTAGTGCCAAAATACTGCAGCTGCAAACTGACAAACATCTGTGCAGCAGCAGACACCAGCTGGTTCATGTATGTGCAGCAGAACATGTAAAAGGGCGGACTGAGGGTGAATATTGATCAGTAATTGATCAGTAAGTGTGGTGATTATTATAAAGTTTCTCAGCCAATCACAGTTAAACATCAGACCAGCACTGTTTCAGCAGTGATTCTAAAGTATCTCACCTTGTGAAATGTTGCATAGTTCAGTAGTTAATGTTACACAACAGCATTCAGACTGCATGTAATTATCCAGCTGACACAATATTTTATTATTATGAAACCTTAATAAAACAAACAAACTACAATAATCACAAAACAAGTTCAGGAGAAGAGCATCAGTGGTTAAAAGAAAGAATTTTAAAATTATTTTCATGTTATTTATCTCATTTTATTTTTGATTGTGTGTTTTTTTTAATGTTCTACTGAATGCTTTTCTGTATTTAAAAAGTGTCACTTTAAACAGCTGAAATCATTTATTCATTGTTTTATGATTAAAACATGAAGCTGGGTTCATTTTCATCACAGATTAAAAGTTCAGATATGAAACATGAGAATCTGAGTTTGTTGACAATCAGGTGAGATCAGAGAATTAAAAATAATAAAGAATGTTTATTAGAATAAAATCATAAGATCAGTGTGCTGCTCTGCTGGCTGCTGCCCCCTGCTGGTCAGCACCTGCGGCACTGTTATATCTATATTTATTAACTTTATATTTAAATGTTTTATGTTTAAGATGAAAAATAAACTGAATCATCAGACAAACAACTGAAGTTCACAAATAACAACAACAAAACATGAAGATCTGAAACTGCAGAATAAATCAGACAATAAAGATAAAATGAAATGAAGTTGTTGGATTTCATGCTGCTGGAAGCAGATCAGTTTGGATTTATTGTTGTTTGTTTGTCTGACTGATGACATTAATAATCATGTTAATACCTGCAGATCAGATCAGCTGCGACCGTCAGATATCACAAACACACGTTTCTATCAGTCTGATACAAAAACACTTAAATCACTGAAGAGCTGAGCTGAGTGAATATGTGGCAGCATAAAGATATTTATATTTATATTTATATTTATCATAGATCCTGTCATTATTACTTTTTATATCTAAATTAAAGCATGTTGAACTGTCTTGTTGTTTCAGTGTTTATTTGAGTTTCTGACTGTGAACTCGTCCTTTAAGATATTCATTTTACATTTTAACTTTTACAAAGAGATAAAAATGTAAATCTGAAAAAATAAGATAAAATATACAAATATATGATAAAATATGTAAATTTTCCCTCATCACAGTCTGACGTCTAATAAATATGCAGTAATATTTTACTTTAAGGAACAAATCTACACATGTTGATCAGTGACAGAGCTAGGCTAACACTTTCCCTCTGCTTCCAGTCTTTATGCTAAGCTAGGCTAACACTTTCCCTCTGCTTCCAGTCTTTATGCTAAGCTAGGCTAACAGTTTCCCTCTGCTTCCAGTCTTTATGCTAAGCTAGGCTAACAGTTTCCCTCTGCTTCCAGTCTTTATGCTAAGCTAGGCTAACAGTTTCCCTCTGCTTCCAGGCTTTATGCTAAGCTAGGCTAACAGTTTCCCTCTGCTTCCAGTCTTTATGCTAAGCTAGGCTAACAGTTTCCCTCTGCTTCCAGGCTTTATGCTAAGCTAGGCTAATTAAATCCTGACTATTTGTCCAAAATGTTGAACTGTCCCTTTAACAAACTGTCTCAGATCATTTCACAGACTCTGGATCTGATTGTATGATGTTTGTTGTTGCTGACCTCTGACCTCTGATCTGCTTCTTCTTCTCTCACATTAATATCTATAACTGTTGTTTTCATACTTTAATCTGATTGGAGGATAATTCCCACTTTGGATGATAATTGAGGCTCCTCTCTGTAATCCAGCCGCCTGCGTCTTTAAGCTCAGATTGTTTTTCATCCTGTTTTGCAGCAGTGACACTGGTGTGTTTTCCTGCAGACCAGAGGTCGGATTAAAGGACGTGTCCGTCATTAAATCCATCTTTGTGTTTGTACAAGAGAATTAATCACCTGCAACCTGCACTCATATATGAACAGTGGGAATTAGAGAAACACCTGTAAACTGGGCAATGAAAACAGAACAGATGTTATATGTTGGTGTTTTCACTCTCGTCAGGATCCTGGCAGCTCTGGTCTGAATGTTCTGGAGCTTCTGGAGGCTCCTGCCAGGATCCCTGTGAAGAGCACAGAGCAGCGGTCCAGTCCGGAGGAGATAAAGACACAGACATGTTTCTCTGCATCCAGCAGGGTTAGAGAGGGCCAGAGTTTTACATACATGTCTTATATGATCATCAAAAGTCAGCTGAGGGTCAAACCTAACAGCCAGATTAGAGACTGAGGAGGATGTGCTGGCCGTCAACGCTGAGATGAGGTTTGGAGGATGACTGAATGTGGTGTGGAGCAGCAATGAGGAGAGCTTCAGTGCTGCTGCTGTTTAACTGGAGGAGAACTGTGGCCAGGAAAGCAGTTTTAGTTTTAAACTGCTGGTAGCAGCGATATAGTTCACAGAGCTGGAAGGACACATAAGTCAACAGGAGATGAGAGGAGAAGATCAATAATAATCATTTTAATAAAAAATAACAATGTTATTTGTATAAAACTTTTCATTCAAGAAATGTATCACAAAGTGTTTTACAACAAGATATTAAATACACAGTGTGCCAAATGAAAAGGACATATAACATAAAAACATGTAAAAAAAAAAAAAAAAAAAAAGATAAAATAATGTGAATAAAACTGAGATAAAATAAAGTGAAACAAAAATACACAGAGTGCATAATATAAGATGGAAGATAAAACACTTTGACACAGAATTCATACTGAATAATATAAGACTAAAATATAATAAAAACAAGCTAAAACATACACTGTATAAAATAAAGTAAAATTCAACATTTTAAAAGTGAAGTGTGAATCTGATCAAGCAAAGTTAGTGCAAGATTAATTAAAGATTAAGTTTCTATATATAATCGACAAAACTGCTTCTCTGATTTTCTTTCAGCTGTTGCTGGAATCTCCAGTAAACCAGCAGCACATGATCACAGTGTTCTTGAAGGCAGATAGTTAACAAAGGAGTTATGTAGCTTGGTCCTAGTCTATTAAGGAGGAGGACCTTAAAGTCACCTCTAAATGTTACAGTAAGCCGGTGCACAGCAGCTAAAACTGGACTGATGTGAGCTCTCCTCTTGGGTTTTTTCAGGAGGCCAGTAAAAAGTACATTACAGTGATGAAATCAGATATGGAGGCATGAATCAGACTTTCTGATTTATAAAAGGTCGTACTTTTGCTATGTTTAAGGTGGAAATGTTTTGATCACCTTGTTAATTTGGGACCTGAAGCTTAGCTCTGAATCTAAAATAACCTTACATTTAATCTCTGAAGTGGCAGCATGTTCAGTGAGAAAAATAATAGACCAAGGCAAATGACATGTTCCTCAGACACATGATCTGCAAGACTGATGTAAAACTTTCTTCCTTTCATGTTTGTTTTTAACCAGTTTAATCAAAGCTAATTAGCCAAGTTTCGGGAGCAGGACCACACCTCAACTTCACCACTTCTGGTAATCGTATAAAGACCCCGAACCCTCTCCTCTCCTTCCACTCTTATATTCTGCGTATCTTGTGTTGTGTTGATGGTGTGGTCCTTGCTAGTGAACACACAGTCAGAAAGACCAGCCCACTTTTCAAGTAATCCTTTCTTGCCAAACATAGCTATTATATTACTTTGTTATTGACAGTTTTCCTCCATTTTCCTTCAGCTATCAGACAGATTCTTTTGATCTCATTAACACTGTTATTGTTTCACCATGGGGAGATTCTGTCAGTCTACCTCTTTTCAACTTTTAGTGGAGCTCCAGATGATGATGCACTGTTGAAATGTTCAACCATGTCATTTAAAGAGCAGTCACAGCTGCATGGCTCAGCCTTCTCATCTGGGAATCTCTTTTCACCAAAATGTCCCTTTTAGTTTTTGTTAATGTTAGTTTGGCATCATAAAACACACAATGATGGTCTGAAATAAGTAGTTCAAGTACTGAACCATATCACTTTTCAGCCCCATTGTTGTTGTCTGCAGTGTTACCATACTATAAATACCATACATGTTTATAAAGACGTTGTGCTGTGTGCAGTGTTGTACAATACATGCAAGATGCTGCACTGATGTAGAAAACTAGATGTAAAGGATGTGATTGGATAGAGCTGGATCACACAGCTGGATCACATGATCTCACCTACAAGTTTAAATGTTAAGTTAAAGCCTCCTGATTGGCTGACCAGTGTTTACTTACAGCTAAATGCAAATCTGGTCTGAATGTTAAATATGGTTATGAGATACAAACTATTGATTGTGAGATCATATGTTTGCATATAAAAGCTAGAAACCATTAATAATTACACACAGAGCAACTGTGAAATGTCATGTGGAGCCATGAAGAGCCTTTAATAGTAAAAAATCAAATCTTTACAATCAATCTTTGAAATCTAAGCATCTAGGAGAAAAAAGTCCAGATCCAGACTGCAGTCCAGGATGTTCACTCACACTCTTGCGTGGAGTCCATGGCCCCCATCTGATGAGAGAAGAAGAAACAACAGAGGTGATAAATCAGTGTTTAGTGAGACTCACTTCATCAGCTGTCAGTCAGTGATGCAGCACATCCAGTATAAAGAGCAGCAGGGACTTCAGTCCTGTTCAGACCAGAAGTGGAACAGCTGTGCAGCGTAGCTGCTTCCTTTCAGCTCTCATGTTAACGTGTTGGAGTGAACACACTGAGCTCCAAGCTCACACACCTGCACAGACTTTTGCTATCAAGTCTGTTTCCTCTGCAGATTTCACTGAAGTACACAGAGGAAATAAAGTGCTGAGAGTCATGAACACATCATTACTGCAGAAACAGAGACATTCACTCATCAGTTTACTGATGGATTTACTGTTGATACATGTCAACTGTTAGAAAAGTTGAAAGCTACAGAGTCTCTGTGGGATTTGAAGATCTTTGCTGCTGTTAAATCATCACATGACAATCAGTCAGAGCTCTCAGCTAAACAGCTGCTGTGATTCCTGGACTTCAGCAGAGGTTCTGGTCTGTATAAAGACCACATGGTTACTAAACGTAATGATGCTTCTGTCAAATCAGAGCCAGTGATTTGCAGGCTGCAGTCAGACTGATCTTAGAGCTCTGACAAAGATGAACTGATCAATTCTTTAGTGTTGAAATGAGAGAACAAACACTTTCAGATCAGATTTGATGCTAGGACAGTTAGATGATGAGGACCACTGTCTCTATACATCTTGTAAGGCTGTCAGCTGGAATCCAGCTTTATTTCCTGCAGACATCAACAACAACAACAACAACAGTCGTCTTCACATCAACTCAAACACATGATGACAACAAGCTTCTGGCTGATCTGATTGGCTGACTGTTCTCTCTCTCTCTGTCTTTCTGTCCAATCCTGAAGCCTGTCACCATTCTCCTCTCACAGCTTCACTGAGGAAAGCAGCCACTGAGAAGGTTGAAGGTTCACCAGGAAATGCTGGATCTTTGCTTTGATACTAACTGTGTTTAATACAAGACTGCTGAAACCAGCACAGACTGACTCCAACTCTCTACTCACATCAGAGTCTCCAGTTTACAGTCTGGACTCTGCTGAAGATCAGACAGCTGCTTCACATCTGAACTCTGCAGGTTGTTTCCACTCAGATCCAGCTCTCTCAGATGGGATGAGGGGTTGGACTTCAGAGCTGAAGCCAGAGAAGCACAGCTGATCTTTGACAGACCGCAGTGTCTCAATCTGAATGAAGAATAAAAGATGTAGATAAAGTCATTTATAATGTAATCAGATGTGTTCAAGTTTTTAATGTGTAATTCAACATTACTATGTCCTCATCAATGAGTTTTTCCCTTAAATAAACAGTGACTTTGTTATTGTGGATCATCATCATGTCAGCCTTCTACAGACATCATCCAAATGTCACCACAACATTCAGACACATATTCATGTCAACACTGATTCATAAAATGCTGCTGGACTCAGTCAAGTCTGTAATTAGAGGATCAATATGAAATCAAACATGTTGGACTAAAAACTTTTTCATTATTTATTACATGACCTCCTTTCTGTATTTGATAGTTTAGTAGGTATATCTAAATAAAACATGTTGGTAGTAATCATTCCTCCTGTCCATACTGACTGTGAAGTGGTCTCTTCCTAACACAGCTACACTTAAAACAACATTTAAATTCTACAGATTTGTGTTCAGACTAATCCTGTAAATGTATGAACCAAACATTTGAAACTTCAGCGAAAGATTAGAATTGAATATCTAGAAAAAACACCAAAGCTACAGCCAGTGAACTGACCTCAGAGTCTCCAGTTTACAGTTTGGCCTCTCCAGTCCAGCACACAGAAGCTTCACTGCTGAATCCTGAAGGTCATTGCTACTCAGGTCCAGCTCTCTCAGATGGGAGGGGTTGGACTTCAGAGCTGAGACCACAACTTCACAGTGAGTCTCTGAGAGTCCACAGCGATAAAGTCTGTAATGACACATATATGACAACATATGTTACCATGAAAGAGGAGACTTTATATTTACTTCATACATTTACTGTCAACTATTTTTAATATGACTCCAGGATATTTTTACTCAATTCAATTCAGTGAACTGAACAGAATCTGAAAAAAAAACAATTCAGCACATACACAGTTCACAAACCAATAAGGTTGAATTATTTTCAACATGATGTCACCAGAAAGATGTTATCAGAGTATCAGCATTAAAATATAACATTGACCTTTAATGTGTGTAAGATCTCTTTAAACAGTCTGAATTCCTGCTGCTACTCTTCTCTACACCAACAAGAGAAAAAGCTGAAAGTTTCTTTCTGTGACCAACAGAATATAAGAAAGACTTACAAACAAGACTATGTAACACAACTTCCCTTTCTTAAAATAGAAAGTTGAATTCATGACAAATAAAAGGCACCTTTGCTCAGTTCAACAAACTCAGGAGTTTTATCTCGTATGACCAGTAGTTTATGGAGGCTAATGTTGGTTAATGTTAGCAAACTTTACATATCTTTGTATAAATGACATTACTGAATCAGTTTGATGATACAACTGACGTATTATTTCAGCTATGATCAAGTAGATCACTAATAATTTTATATTATTTATATTTGAAGAATTTAACTAATGTTCACTGATTTATAATGTTAATCACATCTGGACTTACCGAGCCTTTCTGCAGTTCCTCACAGCTGGGATCAGTCTCAGTCGTCCCTCCAGTGATGTGTTGTACTTCTCCAGGTCCAACTCATCCAGAACCTCCTCTGACATCTGCAGCATGTAGGCCAGAGCTGAGCAGTGGATCTCAGAGAGTCTCTTCTCTGATCTGTTCTCTGACTTCAGGAACTCTTGGATCTCCTGATGAACTGAGCTGTCATTCATCTCCATCAGACAGTGGAAGATATTGATGCTTCTGTCAGGAGAGAGTCTGTAAGTGTTCTTCTTCTTCAGGTTGTTGATGACTGTCTGGATGGTTTCTGGACTGTTCTCTGTCTGACCCAGCAGGCCTCCTAAGAGACTCTGGTTGGACTCCAGAGAGAGGCCATGAAGGAAGCGAACAAACAGGTCCAGGTGGCCATTTTCACTTCTGAGAGATTTCTCCATAACTCTCTTCAGGAAGTCATCCAGAGATGAGTAACTGTATTTCTTTCCCAGGAAGTCCTCCAGTACCTCTGTGTTCCTGCTGGTGTAACAGTGGTGCATGTAGACTGCAGCCAGAAACTCCTGAACGCTCAGATGAACAAAGCAGTAGACTGTTTTCTTGTAGATCACATTCTCTCTTTTGAAGATCTGTGTACAAACTCCTGATAACACCGAGGCCTCTGTGACATCAAGACCACACTGCTCCAGGTCTTTCTGGTAGAACATGATGTTTCCTTTCTCCAGTTGTTCAAACGCCAGCCTCCCCAGCTTCAGAAGAAGTTCCCTGTCAGCCTCCGTCAGCTCCTGTGGACTCGTCTCATGTCCTTCATACTTGTGCTTCTTCCTCTTTGTCTGAAGCAGCAGGAAGTGTGAGTACATGTCAGTCAGGGTCTTGGGCAGCTCTCCTCTCTGGTCTGTAGTCAACATCTGCTCCAGAACTGTAGCAATGATCCAGCAGAAGACTGGGATGAGACACATGATGTGGAGGCTCCTGGATGTCTTGATGTGTGAGATGATTCTGCTGGACAGCTCTTCATCACTGAATCTCCTCCTGAAGTACTCCTCCTTCTGGACGTCAGTGAAGCCTCGTACTTCTGTTACCCTGTTAACACATGTAGGAGGGATCTGATTGGCTGCTGCAGGTCGGGAAGTTATCCAGATGAGAGCCAATGGAAGCAGATTCCCCTTGAAGAGGTTTGTCAACAGCACGCTGACTGAAGACTTCTGTGTGACATCAGTCACGACCTTCCTGTTGTTGAAATCCAGTGAAAGTCTGCTTTCATCCAGGCCGTCAAAGATGAACAAAACTTTCCAGTCATCGAGCTTCTCTGCTGTGATCTTCTGTAATGTTGGATGGAAATCATGGATCAGCTTGAGGAGACTGTACTGCTCATCTTTGATCAAGTTCAGCTCCCTGAATGAAAGCAGAATCACCAGACTGACATCTTGGTTTTCCGAGCCCTCTGCCCAGTCCAGAGTGAACTTCTGCACTGAGAAGGTTTTTCCAATGCCAGCGACGCCGTTCGTCAGAACGACTCTGATGTGTTTCTTTTGGTCAGGTAAGGGTTTGAAGATGTCGTGACACCTGATTGGAGCGTCATGGAGGGTCTCCTTCTTAGAAGCTGCTTCAATCTGCCTCACCTCATGTTGGGTATTAACGTCTTCACTCTTTCCCTCTGTGATGTAGAGCTCAGTGTAGATACTGTTGAGGAGGGTTTCACTTCCTGATTCATCAGTTCCTTCAGTCACATTTTCACATCTCCCCTTCAGACTGATCTTATGTTCATCTAAAACCTCCTGCAGACCACTTTCTGCTGAAAGAGAAGAAAAAGAAATTAAAAAGAAACTGTGACTGTGTTAATGTTCAGTAGGATAGAGGAGGTAGATTCCTGTCCTGTTTTCAGAGATGATGACATCAGCAGACAGATCTTCAGTCTTACTTTGTACAGTGCTGGTCTGACTGTCTCTCTGCAGTCCAGGTCTTGTTCTGGATCTTTCTGCACACTGGGGACAGGAGGAGTCTCCTGATGGAGCAGACTGGTCCCAGTATGAGGTGATGCACTGTCTGCAGAACCAGTGTCCACAGCTGGTAGAGACTGGATCCTTCAGGATGTCCTGACACAAAGAGCAGCAGGACTGCTGCTCCTCCATAGAAACACCCCTCCTATTCCTCCTCCTCCTCCTCCTCCTCTTCCTCTTTCTGTGGACATGAACACATTCTTTATGACACATGACATTAGTGGAGGCCAACCGACAGCTCACAAGATGATGCAGCTCTTTCCCTTCATAAACAGTCCAGACTGTCACTATTTGGACAGTTACACAGTTTGTTGTTCTTCAGGCTCTGAGCTTCATCACATTCAATTTAAATATAATAATATATACTATAATTACAAGGGTTCAAAAGTAATTAGACACAACAATGTGCCAGCAAAGGCAGAGAAGAAGAAGAAGACCACATACTAGGATGGATGTACAATGCAGGATTTAAAATAATAGCTTAAAACTGTCTTTTCAGATGTTTCATGAGGAGGGAAATGGATTCATCACATCTGTTAGACCACAAGGATTCACACAATGTGTTTTGGTCAGTAAGTCAATGTAAACATGACTTTAGTGTGTTAACTAGAAAACTCCACAGGGCTCCTTTAAGCTACTATGAGACATTAAAAGTCAGGAAAAATAAGCAGGAGGCAACTGAGCAAAACAGAAAAGTCCACTTGTGAAAAATAACAGACTGCTGCTCTTTTGTCTTGTGTTGTGCTGCTGAACAGAGAGCTCTGCTAAATATCTTCATAATGCATCTTTTCATGTGTGTTTCTCTCTCTCACTGTTTCTGCTATAATCTCTCTCCCTCTGTGTGAGTGTGATACAACACTTTGACACATTTGCTGCAGTGGTCAGTCTGCAGTGATAAATCAGCTGCAGCAGGCTGTTTCTATACATTTACATGACTTCCTCCCATATTTAGTGTCTTTGAACAGCTGATCTTCTCATTATTGGCCCTGAAAATACTACAAACAGCATTTTTCAGCATGTTGGCCCACTTGCCACCTGTGTTATAACTAAGCCAGGAATCTTGGTGTTATGATTCACCATAAATTGAAATTCAAACACTACATCAACAAATTAGTTCAATCCTGTCCAGCAAAAATCAGACTTTTGTTATCAGCGCTGACTCAGAACTTATCATTCATGTCTTCATTGTTCCTGCCTTGACTGCTGCGATGCCTTTTTCACCTGTCAAGCTGCCCTGTCACGTCTTTGATATGGATAAATCCATAACTGACCAGACCTACAAAATGCCAAGCTGGACTCTTCTGTTCTCTCAGACAGAAGATAACATGCATTGTTTAATAAACCAGGAGCCTCATGGTGAACGAAGGCCAGATGCAGGCGTCACCAGCCGAGACGAGACAAAAGCAAAGATACGAATTCAGGTCAAAGGGTTTTCATCTAAATGCATTGACTTGCTTAAAGACTGTGTTTTGGACTGTCGGGATTCAGATGAGTTTGGGACATCGTCTGATCAACAGAGGATGTCTCTCGGTCTATCTCCCTTGCAAGGGCTGTTTCTTTCATTAAAGCGGACCAGATAAAACGCAAACAGAATTCTCTCTGATTCTTCTCCTCTTCAACCTGAGAACTGCCAGTGAGATCAGCTCCAAAATTCCACAACAGTCTTCAGCTAGGTTAGTAACTAGGACTGGACAAAGATCTCACATCACTCCCATTTTAGCCTCGCTGCACTGGCTGCCAGTGAAGTTCAGGATAGATTTTAGATTCTTTTAATCGTTTATAAGACCCTACATGGTTTCGCTCCTTCCTACATTTCTGAGCCACTCAGCCCTTAAACGACCCAGCAGTCACTCAGGTCATCCAACCAAAACCTGTTGGCCATACCGCCAAACTAAAACCCAAAGGCGACTGTGCTTTTGCTGCACCAAGTATAACAAGTATAAAAACCCACTTTTTTAGGACGGCTTTTCTATAATATTCCTTAACTTCAAGGGTGTGCTCTGGGTGGTTTTGTTTTGTATTTGTTCTCTTTTTCTTTCTGTGCCAATGTTGTAACACACTTCTAACCTGTGTTAAAAAGGTGCTTTATAAATTAAGTTTTACATGCTTACTTACTTAAATGTTTGAGAGCACAAAGTCTGACATGTGGGGTGTAAAAATGCAAAATGACAAAAAAAGTATTTTCATATAACAGGATATTTATCAGTTAAACTGAAGGCACTGCTGCCTGATGCTGGGCTGTCAGATTAACTTGTTCATGTCTAGAAAACAAACACAACAATCTGTCTTCAACTTAACCTGGATTAAATATTGGTTGAAGCAACTAATAAACATTTCAGAACAACAATCAAACATCTTTAAACAAAATGAAAGCTAGATGAATAATAATGAAATAATAACAAATACATAATGCAGTCAATACTCAGACAACAAAGAGATCAGAGACTGAATTTTTAAAAACAAATTATAAAACAAATATTGTTGTAATGTCAGTTATCTAATGAGATTAAAAACTGAATCATCTTCAGGTTTACAGTAGAAACAGTCTCTTACTTTGTGTCTGAGGGTCCAGGTTCATTACTGAAGTTTAGAGGTTGACTTTTAGACCGGTCACTCTTCATAGACAGACAGCTGGATATCACAGACTCTGCTCCATCCTCCCCTTCCTCCATATCACTCATCCTCAGGAGTCTAAGAGGAAAACCAGTAACACTGTACACACACACACACACACACACACACACACACACACACACACACACACACACACACACACACACACACACACAGGGGTTAAAGTGGGATTTGGCAGGTGGGACATAACTAATATCTGGTGTAGTGGTACAGCGGGGAAAAAATGACTCACCTCAAAATAATTCAAATTGATTTGCACTGTGAGATCTGGTGGACTTGTTTCCTCTGCAGACACGCTGTATGTTCAGCTGACATTCATTTATGTACTAAATTCTTGACATTTCAATTTCTGGATCCTACTGGTCCAAAGGAGGCCCAAGCAAAGAAATGAACACCAGCACTGAGACCTTGCTGATGTGTTTGTGGTGAAGTTATTATGTTGTTGATGTCAGAGGATCCTCTTTCACAGTCAGTGCTGCTAACAGACAAAACAAAACACAGACAAGCAAAATAAACTTTACTTAACTAACAACAACTAACAGAAAAAATAACACCGCACTATGAAATAAACACAAGTACATATTTCCTAGAACAGCATCCATAGATGCAGATGTCCTGATGATGTCACAAAGTTACAGACGTATCCACTGGCTGTGAGATTAACGGCAGTCATCAGTACAGATCAGCTGTGGGAAAAGCATGATGCTGAAATGAAACTATGTACTGACCCAGTGTGCTGTCCTCATCCTGGAGACCTGCAGAGTTAGAGGCCTGACGAAGGCCACTGCTGAGGGTCAGAGGTGATGATGAGGAGGATGAGCAGGTATCTGCTGTTTCTGCAGCTACTTCATCCTGCTGTCTGTGACTCTGCTTTTACCAAGAAAACATGGAATCACAGATATAAAATACATCTATACATCCACAAACATATCAATAAGTCCTGCTGCTCCACTCTGCCTCATAGTTCTTCAGCAGCTGATGGACCTCAGCTCAGACAAGGTGCAGAAGTTGTTTATATAACTCACACCTCAAATATTACTGAGCTAGATCAGCATTTATTTACTGAGTTACATCATCATTTATTTAAAATGACAACAACACCTCTCACCATTCATCCAGTAACAGCAGAGAAACAACTAAATAAAAGTCAGAAACCATCTGAAGGCTGAAGAGAGAGGATTACATCCTGTTCCAAAGGCCGCAGCTCGACCAGGATGTATTATAAAAGCTACCCAGATATATATTTTCTCTGAGATTGGAGGCCTTGAATTTGTTTTAATTGTGAATATAAAATAGAGGTAGGTAGAGATTCTGTAGGTAATATCTGCCTGACTAACACTAGAAATAATAATTGTAGCATATGGTCATTGTTTCAGAAAGATATTACTAGTATCCCTTATGTTGTATCTTATTGGTCTAGATTTATCAATAACCTGAATTGGAAATATATCTGGAGTCTCCCATATAAATATCTTCTTATTAATAAGTTAAGGCAAGTTTTAGAATCATACATAGTTCATAGATCATTTTGTGAAATGCATCCGGAAACTATTTTGGCAAAGTCTGGACTTTTCTCTCCACAGGAAAAATATATTGTTTGGTTTCTTTATTAATAATAATAATAATAATAATAATAATAATAATAATAATAATAATAATAATAATAATAATAATGATAATAATAATAATAATAATAATAATAATAATCAGTTTGATAGTTTGATCAATATATTTAAAAACAATAGCAATACTAAACCCTTAATGATATTCTTTGAAAATGAAACGAAGCAATACATTAAAACTATATTTAACTCTAAAAATAAGAAAGCTGCTAAAACTGTTTATCTATGTTTTTTTAATATCTTTATTTAATATCTTTATTAATTAACCCTGCTCATTTACTCCACCTCAGGGTAAATTGTGTCATCGGACTAACTTTATTTCATGGGTCGTTGTTCTAAAACCACAATATTGAGATCATTTCTTTTAATTTCCATGATAACACAACAATCTGGGATTTTTCGCTGCAACACCGCGAGTGACCACTGAGAGGAAATGTCTGCGCAGCGCCATATCAGCTCTTATAAGTACTATACTACTTATTATACAACCGTGAGTCGGACTCTGTTCACAAAAAGTGAATTCGATTAAAATTATTATATATGAAACTGTCAATCAGATGTATTTACTTATTAATCGAAGGCACCGGATGTCCTGATCATCGAGACGCATCCGGTCAAACTTTGACTCTGCTCTAAATCCAGCAAACAGACTTCAGATAAACATCTGTGTGGTTCTTATTTAATCAACTAAACAATTAATCAGATTGATCAATAATGACATTAATCATTATTTGCAGCTGTAATATTAACACTCACCCTGCCTCAGGCTGTTTCCTCCTTCTGCTCTGCTGACTGTAAAATGGAGTCTGACTGAATACTTTCACTTTCAGGTCTCCTCCCTGTGCGCGCGGGCGTGTGTGTGCGCGGGCGTGTGTGTGTGTGAGGTGTTAGTGTGTTGCAGGTCATCAGTCAATAACAAAGATCTAAAATTACTCTGATACTTAAACTACATCAAGCTCATAATACTTATGTACTTTTACTGTGATACAATAAACAGCTGATCTGCAGCATGTGAAGGATACACAAGCACCACTCTTCAGAAAATGTAGTGCCAAAGGAAGGAGTGTCTGACAGCAAGGTAAAGAAGTGAACATATTCTATATATAGTGTACACTTTAACTGATATTATTTTTTTTTAGGAAATATGTTTTATTGCTGGACTCGTCCACAGCTGTACATTGTTTAGCTTCTGTGTCGGTACTCCTGCCTGCTTCTCCAAACTATGAGCGTGCCGACCCAAATCTACTGCAGGTTATACACTGACTATGGATAATTACCTCATACAAACACACATCAAAAATGACCTCCTATCCTTTTAAAGAATAAAGAAAACACAGACAATCTAAAGTGAAAAGATTTCCTGGAAAGAACCAAGAACTTTATCACTAATTTAGAGGTCAAATAAAGACAGTGTTCACTTGCTTCACTGCCAATGAATGAATTCCAGTTGCTAAGCTAGCATAAGCTAAAGTCTGTTAGTCAGTTCACAGCAGGTCAGACAAACATGCAAACATGTTTCATCTACAGAAAAACATACAATTCAACATATATGAGAATAAAGTTTCCAATAATAAATATGAACTCAGCTGGAAATGGAAATCTATAAATAGAGCAAATTACACAGACAATTCTTTCCTGGAAACTTTGAAGAAATGAATCAGAAATGATGAGAATAATGGAGCTTTAAAATAAAGCGTGAGCAGAAAGTCAGACGGCGTCCTGGTGGTCCAGTGGTTCCACAAAAACATCCAACAGATCCACAGAAACACAACAAAGAACACAGATTCAATCAAATATGACTCATTTATACACAAAGACAGAAAAAGAACTAGAATAAAAATAGATGTTCTACATGAAGCTGAAGCTTGACACAGGATAAAAACACTGCAAGTTCATTTATTTCCACACATGTTTAGTAGAATTTGGTCTTTGTTTCCCACCACCATCATCCCACCAGCCTCCCTTCACAAGTCTAGAAAACTTGTCCAAACCAACGTTACACAATGTTTTACACTAAACTAACACACACATACAGGAAGAACACAAAGCAGTAAAACACACATTAGATTCACATTTAACATGTTCAGCATATAAAAGAGAAATAATCAGTAGATCAGTGGATAAAATGAGTTTGAAGAAGTGATTTAAAGGAAGATAATGACTTATCAGACTGAGCTCCTCAAACAGGTTGATCCAGAGCAAAAAGCATGTGGCTGAACCAAGATCATTTCACACAGCTGAGTCTAATCAGCTGTTATCTTCATTAACATATAGGCTACATTTATCTCTCAGCCTTTCTTTACACTTTGTAAATATCATCTTACAATGGATGTTGCCATCATAGTTTTGTTCCATAACCTTGGTAAGTTACCTGCCTGCTTACCTGCCTATACACATAATATACCAAATGAGCACTGTTTAATATTTGCAGCTGAGACTGTGAGAAAACTACAAGACGTCATCATTATTTCTACTTTGCTGCTGTGACTGTGGTAAAACAGCGACGTGTCACTCTCTCCCAGGAGTAATCCTTCTCCTGCTGACAGTCACAGGAAATTCTCTTCTGCTTCATTCATTAGTTTTAGTCCTCGTTAACTCTCAGTGTGATTCTGAGACGCTTGATAAATATGGGCCCAGGGTCAGAGTCTGACTTATAACACCTGTTTTTCATCTTTTCTGCATCAAACAGCTCATGTATAACACATCTGTAAAGTGCTGATTCAACAACATCCAGAGATAACTGTTCAGTTTGGAGTCAGTTAAGAGACTTAAGTGAAGATGACAAAATCCAGATCCAGACTCCGGTCCAGATGGATCATCAGGATCCAGCTGATCCTCTCTCAACACACTCCTGGATGTTCACTCACACTCTCACAGAGATCATCATCTGATGAGAGAAGAAGAAACAACAGAGGTGATAAATCAGTGTTTAGTGAGACTCACTTCATCAGCTGTCAGTCAGTGATGCAGCACATCCAGTATAAAGAGCAGCAGGGACTTCAGGAGGTTAACTAAACCAGGTGCAACAAAGGAAAGAAACGCTGCAGAGAAACAATTTTTCAATTGCATGCTTCTTAGTTTGTTGATTATCTTTATTACCATGTTGTTGTTTTGATACTTTGAATTCATATGAATAAAAAGCTGCCACAGATACACATTTACATAACATATTCACAGATCCATTCACTTCATCTGTACTAAAGGCTTCAAGCAAAATCATCTGATGGTAAGAAGATAGACGTGTGAGTTGGAAGTCTGATCAGTTTTATTGGAAAGCATCGTAGAAAGCCAGAACAGACACTGCCTGCTCTCCTTGAGGCACAGCAGCTGTCTGCAGATGTTTGGAGAAAGTAGGAGCCATTCTGATAAAGACTGTTGTCACGGTTACCCAGCTTAGGGGAGATGGCCCCAAGACTCTACAGACACCACAGATAGGTGATTGCTCAGATTCCATTGGTATATTCAGACAACAGTGTCTCCAGACCAGAATGTGCTGACGGTGACCTGAAGCTCCATGCAACATGACTGAACTAACATGGGTAAACAAATGTCCCTGTTTAGAACCTAATGAGCCAATAGGCTGGGCTTTGCATTCAGTAGATGCATAGAGTTAGAATATTTTTATATATATTTTTACATTAAAATTTTTGCAACATTGCACTCCTAACTGGAAATTGTAGCACCTGTTAAATTTTCCACAGCCCGTCTTACTTTGACAAAACTCCATGGTTTAATAATCGTGTCTGGAGCATTAGAAGGCATGCTGAACAGAAATGGAAAGTGTCCAAACTAAGATGTGATTTTAATGCCATGAAAGAGTTTTTAAAAGAGCTTAGTCCTGTAAAGGATGAAGGAATTCTTCTCTGGTCTTATAGTATAGTATATGGTCTTAAAGTTACTTTTTAGGACCATTAGCTCCCTTATCCACCACCCTCACAATTCTATAGAAGTCTCTTCAGTTGAAAGCTGTGAGAGTTTTCATTCCTTTTTTGTCAATAAAGTTTCTAACATTAGAGCCCCATATCATACCATCTCCACTTATTTCACCACAATCAATGGTATGAAATCTTTCACCTCTCCCTCTGATATGTTACCCACTAGATTTTTAAAGGAGGTTTCTGCCTATTTATCCAATATTTCTGAAATTTGTAACGAATCTCTATCTTCAGGGATTGTACCACTGATTTTTAAATCAGCTGTTGTCCAACCCCCTTCTGAAAAAATCAAATCTTGACACCACTGATCTTAATAATATTAGACCCATATCCACATTACTCTTTCTTGCCAATGTGCTGGAGAAAGTGGTTTACTCTCAGCTCATTTCACTCTCTCTTTGAAAAATTTGGGTCTGGTTTTCAGAAACTGCACTTTTAAAAATTTTAAACAACATTAGAATGAACTCAGATGCTGGCCACGATAGTGTTCTGGTACTTTTAGACCTTTCTGTAGTGTTTGCCACAGTTAATCATGGAATATTAATAACTGCTCTAGACTGATATAAGTCTTTTTTGAGCGACAGAATATTTTCTGATTCAATTGGAAATGTCTCCTCCAACAACCTGCAGCATTCCTCAAAGATCAATTCTTGAGCTTTTACTGTTTCCATTTACATGGTACCACTGGGTCAAGTCATTTGCAACTCCACAATTTCCTTCCATTTTCATGCAGACAATACACAGATATATCTATCCATGAATCCAACAGACCTCACCTCAGTTACCTCACTTACAACGTGTCTTGCAGTATGAGATCTTGGATGTCCAATAATTTTTTAATGCTCAATAATGACAAAGTTGAAGTGATGGTGTTTGGACACAAATCACACATGGACTCCATAAGTGAGACCTTAGCTTTCCAGGGTTTGCAGTGCACCCATGAGGCCAGAAATCTGGGTGTTATCTTTGATTCAGATTTGAATTTTTCTAAACATTTCACCAAAATCACCAAATCAGCTATCACTCAAATCAGGAACATTGCATTTTCTTTCTTTCAGTGATGGTGAAATACTCATTCATGCTTATGTCTAAAGCCATTTAGATTACTGCAACTCCTTATTTTCTGGACTGCCCCTAACATCAATCAGCCACCCACAGCTTGTACAGAATACTGCAGCAAGGGTTCCTACAAGGGCTAGAAAATATGATCATATTTCCCCTATTCTCACCTCATCGCACTGGTTACTTGTGGTAGAATTGATTTTAAAATTTTACTGCTTGTTTTTACATGTCTGAACTGCCTAGCCCTATCTTATATCACCTTCTCATCGCTTACACCTCAGCTCATTCTCTTAGATCTGTAGAGGATAGAGCGTAGAAGGGCATTTGCTGTTAGAGCTCCTCAATTGTGGAATAACCCTCATCTGGAAATCAGAATAGCTACCTCAGTGTCCTCTGTCTCTAAGTATAATTAGATGTTTTTTTTAAATTTATGTTAATGGTCTGATCTTTGCGTCCGTTCTTATTGCCTTGTAACTTTTCATTATGTAATTGCATTGTGCATTTTGTTTAATGTCTATGAAGACATTTTTTGAAAAGTTTTATATAAATAGGTTAATAATAAGTTCATTATATTATATATCTAGATCAATGTTGTTGAATCTTTCCAGCTAAATGTTAGCAACCCTAATCAGTTGCTGTTTATTTGCTTGAACACACCCCATTCCACCTGCGAATGGATGACATGAAACACTCACATGAATTCATGATTATTATTTTAAAATTATAAAATAAATGTATGTATTCATTTTTTTAAATTTTGTTTTACAGAATGTAAATGTTTTACATTGTTTTAAGAATGTTCAATTTAAGCCTGATTTTGCTTTACACAAAAAAGACTGATCCCGGTCTCTTCCACACAGTGAGGCCAACAGCCAGGAAATACTGGATCTTTGCTTTGATATATTTACTGCATTTAATACAAGACTGCTGAAACCAGCACAGACTGACTCCAACTCTCTACTGACCTCAGAGTCTCCAGTTTATAGTCTGGACTCTGCTGAAGATCACACAGCTGCTTCACGTCTGAACTCTTCAGATCATTTAGTCTCAGATCCAGCTCTCTCAGATGGGATGAGCGGTTGGACTTCAGAGCTGAGGCCAGAGAATGACAGCTGGTCTCTGACAAACTGCAGTCAATCAATCTGAATAAAGAATAAATCATGTCGCTTAAAATCATTCAATGTTTCATAATCTGTTCAGAGCTGAAGAAGGTTTAGAATGTAGAAGTTTAGAAAATGGAATCTCCAAAAGCTGAACCCAACAGGATGCAGGTTAAAAACTGTCAAATACAAACAAAAGAAGAAGAGTTGTCAACATTCAGACACCTATTCATGTCAACACTGATTCATAAAAATACTCTATTCATACTTTAAACACCTGCATTGATCTCTGAGGCCCTTTGAGTGTGTGTGTGTTGTGAAGGATTAATATCAGTGATCAGACATTATTCATTAAAACACATTAAAGAATATAATAAAGAAATATTTCTCCTTCATCAAGTAAACTTGATCAGTTTCAAACAGATATTAGTTGAGAGGATCTTCTGTATACACATGTGACTCTTTACCAAAAATGAGAAACATTCATTGACTTTAACAACTAACAGTGGACATTTTCTACACTTTCTTTAAGAATCAGTCATCTTTTAGAACGACACATTAAACTTTGTACAGTAAAAATTAAAATGTGGAAAAAAGAAAATTAACTTGATGAATGTAAGTTATGAACTCACATCAGAGTCTCCAGTCTACAGTGTGGACTCTCCAGAAAATCACACAGCTGCTTCACTCCTGAATCCTGCAGCTTGTTGTTACTCAGATCCAGCTCTCTCAGATGGGAGGGGTTGGACTTCAGAGCTGAAGCCAGAGAAGCACAGCTGATCTCTGACAAACTGGAGCGACTCAATCTGAATAAACAATGAGTTATGTAGATTAAAATCAATTTATACTCACATGTTCAGATTTTGAATGTGTCTTTAGCATTATGTCCTCATCGATGATCTTTTTCCTAAAATAAGCAGAGTGACTTTGTCATTGTGTTATTGTAGATCATCATAATGTCAGCCTTCTACAGACATCATCCAAATGTCACCACAACCTTCCAACACATATTCATGTCAACACTGATTCATACAATGCTGCTTAACTCAGTCAAGTCTGTAATTAGAGGATCAGTATGAAATCAAACATGTTAAAAACTTTTTATTATTTATTAAATGCCATCATTTGTCTTGTATTTGGTAGTTTAGTAGGTGTGTGTAATTAAAACATGTTATTGGTGGCAGTAATCATTCCTCCTGTTCATACTGACTGTGTTTGAGTTACGATCCCTCCTAAGTTCAGCACTGAAACACTGAAGAAACACAAAGATACTTACTTGATATGTGTAACTCAGACTGCTGAAGCCTCATATTAGTTTAAATCCACAAGCTTGTTCTTATACAAAACAAGCGCATGGATTTCTTGAAAACATTTGAATTCTACAGATTTGTGCTCAGGTAAATGCTGAAAATTTATGAACCAAACATTTGAAACTTCAGTGAAGGATTTCAATTGAATGTATAAGAAAAACTACCAAAGCTACAGCCAGTGAACTGACCTCAGAGTCTCCAGTTTACAGTTTGGACTCTCCAGTCCAGCAGACAGAAGCTTCATTGCTGAAATCTGTAGGTCATTATAACTCAGGTCCAGCTCTCTGAGATGGGAGGGGTTGGACTTCAGAGCTGAGGCCACAACCTCACAGTGAGTCACTGAGAGTTCACAGAAGGAAAGTCTGTAATGACACATATATGACAACAAGTTACCATGAAAGAGGACACTTTATATTTACTTCATGCATTTACTGTCCACTATTTTTAACATGACTCCAGGATATTTTTACAGTTACAGAATCTAATTTTTTTTTACTTCATACATTTGATGATGAAACAGTTTGACATTACCTATTTTGATTAACATTTGCTCTTCACATCAGTGTTTCCATTTTTTTTTATTCTGGGGCATTTTATTCATTTAATGGAAAGCCACAGTTGAGAGATAACAGGAAACAAGAGTTCAGCTGATCATATCTCACTGTGACTGAATGAAACTATAATTCTCATCACTCTCTCTCATACCTTTTAATCTTTGTTTTGCTTTAATCTTGCAGATGAAGGAGAGAAAATGGAGTGACATTGAGGCTTCCATAATGTTCACAGTCTGTCTGTGTGATCTGATCCCATGTCTGTCTCCACAAAGTCAGCATGAGGCATCTTGATTAGAAAACCATTTTTACTGTCCACTATTTTTAATTTGACTCCAGGATATTTTTACTCAGTTCAGCTCAGTGAACAGTTACACTTGAGAAAGATCATCTCTCTTTGCTACCTGCTGCTGTCAGGTTCACATCTATAAGCAGCTAAATTTACTGACTGTTGACAAACACAAATGAAACAAATGGCTTCACATTATTAGAGCTGTACATAATTAAATATGAATGTCATTAAATATTTAGATGTGCATGACAGATGACTGCATGATGTTTAGTTGTCAACATCTTTTCTGAGAATCTAAAATCTGATTCAGCACAAACACAATGAACAAACCAATCAGGTTGGATTATTTTCAACATGATGTCATCAGAAAGATGTTATCAGAGTATCAGCATTAAAATATAACATTGACCTTTAATGTGTATAAGATCTCTTTATACAGTCTGGATTCTAACATTCTGCTTTTATATACACTAATCAGACCTCTGTGCATTTCCTGCTGCCACTGATTTTCTGATTTGATGACTATTCTCTATTTGTGCTACTCAATTTAAATCATAATTAGTAATAATAAGTATTATTATTATAATCCTTCACTAACACAACACATTTCAAAAACAAGTTTACAAAGTGCTGTAACGACATTAAAACTGTGTGCAGGGTACAGTGGAATTCAGAAACAGATAGAAAAATTATTCAGATCTTATTTTAAACTTTAAAGTCTGTGTAAAATTAGGAATTACCTGTCTGTCTGATTACATATCATTTGCAGAATTTTCTCATGTAATAAGAACTTTACTGCATTCACTGATAACTGTAAAATACTGATATATGTTGTGATAAAATGCTGCCGTAATAAAACCTCAGCCACAACCTCTAAAGTCCTTCATTTGTTCTAACAGGTTTGAATGATGCCTCCATCACCCAAAGGAAGATAAATAAAAGAAACTGTAAAATCTAATAATTACTTGAAATAAATACAATAGCTGTTCATTACCTTAACAGCTATAAATTCAACCAACTGAAAAATCAATGTTTAAACAGTTCAAGAACATCTGTGACTAAATATAACTGACATATTATTTTAGCTATGATCAAGTAGAGCACTATTTTAACAATAATAGGAATTTTATATCATTTATATTTGAAGAATTTAACTAATCTGTACTGATTTATAATGTTAATCACATCTGGACTTACTGAGCCTTTCTGCAGTTCCTCACAGCTGGGATCAGTCTCTGCCGCCCCCACAATGATGTTTTGTACTTCTCCAGGTCAAACTCATCCAGAACCTCCTCTGACATCTGCAGCATGTAGGCCAGAGCTGAGCAGTGGATCTCAGAGAGTTTCTTCTCTGATCTGTTCTCTGACTTCAGGAACTCTTGGATCTCCTGATGAACTGAGAGGTTGTTCATCTCCATCAGACAGTGGAAGATGTTGATGCTTCTATCGGGAGAGATATCACGAGTGTTCATCTTCTTCAGGTTGTTGATGACTCTCTGGATGGTTTCTGGACTGTTCTCTGTCTGACCCAACAGGCCTCCTAAGAGACTCTGGTTGGACTCCAGAGAGAGGCCATGAAGGAAGCGAACAAACAGGTCCAGGTGGCCATTTTCACTTCTGAGAGATTTCTCCATGGCTGCCATCAGGAATTCATCCAGAGAGGGGTAACTGTAGTCTTTTCCCAGGAAGTCCTTCAGTACCTTTGTGTTCCTGCTGGTGTAACAGTGGTGCATGTAGACTGCAGCCAGAAACTCCTGAACACTCAGATGAACAAAGCAGTAGACTTTTTTCTTGTAGATCACATTCTCTCTTTTGAAGATCTGTGTACAAACTCCTGATAACACCGAGGCCTCTGTGACATCAAGACCACACTGCTTCAGGTCTTTCTGGTAGAACATGATGTTTCCTTTCTCCAGTTGTTCAAACGCCAGCCTCCCCAGCTTCAGAAGAAGTTCCCTGTCAGCCTCCGTCAGCTCCTCTGGACTCGTCTCATGTCCTTCATCATACTTGTGCTTCTTCCTCTTTGTCTGAACCAGCAGGAAGTGTGAGTACAGGTCAGTCAGGGTCTTGGGCAGCTCTCCTCTCTGGTCTGTAGTCAACATGTGCTCCAGAACTGTAGCAGCGATCCAGCAGAAGACTGGGATGAGACACATGATGTGGAGGCTCCTGGATGTCTTGATGTGTGAGATGATTCTGCTGGACAGCTCTTCATCACTGAATCTCCTCCTGAAGTACTCCTCCTTCTGGGCGTCAGTGAAGCCTCGTACTTCTGTTACCCTGTCAACACATGTACGAGGGATCTGATTGGCTGCTGCAGGTCGGGAAGTTATCCAGATGAGAGCCGAGGGAAGCAGATTCCCCTCGATGAGGTTTGTCAACAGCACGCTGACTGATGACTTCTGTGTGACATCAGACACGTCCTCCTTCCTGTTGATGAAATCCAGTGAAAGTCTGCTTTCATCCAGGCCGTCAAAGATGAACAAAACTTTCCAGTCATCGAGCTTCTCTGCTGTGACCTTCTGTAATGTTGGATGGAATTCATGGATCAGCGTGAGGAGACTGTACTTCTTATCTTTGATCAAGTTCAGCTCCCTGAATGAAAGCAGAATCACCAGACTGACATCTTGGTTTTCCGAGCCCTCTGCCCAGTCCAGAGTGAACTTCTGCACTGAGAAGGTTTTTCCAACGCCAGCGACGCCGTTCGTCAGAACGACTCTGATGTGTTTCTGTTGGTCAGGTAAGGGTTTAAAGATGTCGTGGCACCTGATTGGAGCGTCATGGAGGGTCTTCTTCTTGGAAGCTGCTTCAAGCTGCATCACCTCATGTTGGGTATTAACGTCTTCACTCTGTCCCTCTGTGATGTAGAGCTCAGTGTAGATCCTGTTGAGGAGGGTTTCACTTCCTGCTTCATCAGTTCCTTCAGTCACACTTTCACATCTCCTCCTCAGACTGATCTTATGTTCATCTAAAACCTCCTGCAGACCACTTTCTGCTGAAAGAGAAGAAGAAAATGTATAATTAGAAAGAAATATGTGTGACTGTGTTAATGTTCAGTAGGATAGTGAAGGTAGATTCCTGTCCTGTTTTCAGAGATGATGACATCAGCAGACAGATCTTCAGTCTTACTTTGTACAGTGCTGGTCTGACTGTCTGTCTGCAGTCCAGGTCTTCTTCTGGATCTCCTCTTCCTCTCTCTGTGGACATGAACACATTCTTTATGACACATGACATTAGTGGAGGCCAACCGACAGCTCACAAGTTGATGCAGCTCTTTCCCTTCATAAACAGTCCAGACTGTCACTATTTGGACAGTTTTTTGTTCTTCAGGCTCTGAGCTTCATCACATTCAATTTAAATATAATCATATGTACTATAATTACAAGGGTTCAAATGTAAGTAGACAGACACAACAAAGCACCAGCAAAGGCAGAGAAGAAGAAGTAGAGGAGTGCAAACTAGTAAACATGGATGTGAACAATGCAGGATTTACTAGCTTCAAAAATTATATGCAAATGTGTCATGAGGAGGGAAATGGATTCATCACATTTGTTAGACCACAAGGATTCACACAATGTGTTTTGGTCAGTAAGTCAATGTAAACATGACTTTAGTGTGTTAACTAGAAAACTCCACAGGGCTCCTTTAAGCTGCTATGAGACATTAAAAGTCAGGAAAAATAAGCAGGAGGCAACTGAGCAAAACAGAAAAGTCCACTTCCATATCTACACTACAACCTTAATGAAACCGTCTCACTGAATCATCTTCAGGTCAGTTTACAGTAGAAACAGTCTCTTACTTTGTGTCTGAGGGTCCAGGTTCATTACTGAAGTTTAGAGGAGGACCTTTAGACCGGTCACTCTTCATAGACAGTCTGGATATCACAGACTCTGCTCCGTCCTCCTCTTCCTCTGAATTCTTCATCTTCTGGAGTCTGAGAGGTAAACCAGTAACACTGGAGACACACACACATACACAGTATAATGAACCCAGTCCTTCCTCTCAACTTAGTAGCTTCTTATTAGTTTACATGACTTTAACTACAAGCATGTGTGTTTTCCAGCCAGTGGCTCAAGGCCTCAGAGCCATTGTTGTATTGTGAATGTGTTCACCTGTAGTAATCCCCTTCTTTGCCCAGTAGGTGGTATGTGGCGTATGGAGAAGGTACAAATAGGTGAGGCAGTAATCACTGAGCAGGTTTGTTGGTTACTGGCAGAGGAAACAGTTTTTTGACCGTACAGGTGTAGCGTTTTTAAATCAGTGTATGTTTTAGAATTGAATTATTTAACCCACATGCTACACAAAGGTGATGCATTAATTAGGCAGGTACAGGTATAGCAGCCCCTCAGTGGCTCATAGGTTTCTTGTTTTTGTTAAGTCACTATATCTGGTTTAAATCCAACAAACAGACTTCAGATAAACAATTAATCAGTAAAATAATCATCAGATTGATCAATAATGACATTAATCATTATTTGCAGCTCTAATATTAACACTCACCCTGCATCACACTGTTTCCTCCTTCTGCTCTGCTGACTTTAAAATGGAGTCGGTACAAACTTTCACCTTTACTGCCTACCTGTTTGCTCCTCCTTCTTCTTTACTGGAAGTCCTGTGTGTACTTTTATTGCAGGAAAGGATCTGAGTGCTTCTTCCACCACTTGAACAAGATGATTGATGACTGAATGGCATTTATCATCAATCAGGAACAGCTAACAATGTGCACGATTTCAGACTTTTTTCAGTTCATGTGTAACTATTATTAGTCAAGATTCTTCTACTTGATCAGTCCCTGTTACAGTAGGACGCTCTGAGGCTCAATCTGCTGTTTACTCATAACTTCACTGATAAGAGATGATAGTTATTGTTTCCTCGTAACAAAGTTCACAGTCTGATGGTAAAAGGCAATTAGTTCAAATGGTGTCAGGGTACTCTTCAGGATTCCAATGTTGGTTCACAATTATTCAAGCTTTTAAAATACAACACATTGTTAAAGATGAAACCAGTGGTTTCCAACCTTTTTGTCTTTTGACGTCTTACAAAAAGCAGTGTGTAGTCGGGGTCACATTTCACATGTCTATGAGTTGTTAATAGCTCCACCAAATAGTGATTTTTCCCTCTAAACTTCTCACATGCTTTCACTTCAATAAATGTTCAAATGATCCAACATTTCAGCAAAAATCAAAGATTAGAGAAAAAGTCCAGAAACTGAAAACAGATTTGTGTATCAGAACTTTGTTTTTTCTTCTTTCCTCTCCCATTAATCATCTCACGACCCCTCACATTTATCTGCTGACCCTTTGGAGGGGCCCCGACCCCTAGGTTGGGAACCAGTGGACTAAACTAGCTAACTGTATATAAAGTAGTGTAAACTAGCTCCACCTCCAGCAGCTACAACAGTAACATGCACACAGCAGCTTCACTCCTGAATCCTGCAGCTTGTTTCCACTCAGATCCAGCTCTCTCAGATGGGAGGGGTTGGACTTCAGAACTGAGGCCAGAGAAGCACAGCTGATCTCTGACAAACTGCAGTCACCAAATGTACAAAATGAAATGTGTGTTTGTGTCTTCACTCCGCACCAAATGTCAATAAACAATAAATTAATAATGATAATCTAATGATATCATATATAATAATATATCAGTCAGAGGGACCAAACCACTACTTTTACTGCAACACTTTAACTACATCAGGCTCAGAACACTTCTTACTTACTGTAGTAAAACCTAAATCCTTGTATGTGGACGGTTGAGGGAGATTAGATAGGAACTCTTCAGTGTGTCAGAAGCTTCAGACTAAACAATAAAAAGAGCTGCACAGTATCTCAGTGTCTCAATAATGTGTTTCAGCACTTTAACTGCAGCAGTTCTGGTTCTGTGTTGTTTTTAAAGCCTGACTGATGCTCAGATAAATGACGAGCTTTTGCTCTCCTGATGCTTTTCTCTGTTTCTGTCGTCATATTGGTTCAAACAGGCCGATATGTTTCTGTTAGCATGTTTCCATCTGTCACATCAGCAAAAACTAATTTCACTCTGAGATGATAAAATGCAGCAGAAGGAGAAAAACTCAGAGATCCACTTTAAAATACGAGGACGCGTCTCCGGACGGGATTTAAATGACAGGAGGAGCCAGTTGGCTGAGTCTGTAATTATTAGTGAAATATGAGCCTCATACAGAGAATCACTGACACTACAGACACTGAAACACACTCTCTGCTGTCTGAGAGACTGCAAACAGCTGACCTGCTTCCATCCAGAGAAAACTAAATCCACCTAGCAGCTCCTCTACAGCTCACTGATTAACAGGAGAGATCTGCTTTCTGTCATTTCTACAAAGAAAGAAACTGAAACACAAACTACAACGTGGATTTTACTTTTTATTTTGGTGGAAAAGCATCTCAGAAACTGTCTGAAAACACGTCTGTAAACCTCTGAGGTGTTTTAAAGAGAAGACAGTGACGAGTTCAGCAGCTGTTAATTTAAACTGATTCATACAAACAGCAGAAAAGCAGCTTCATCTTTTCTTCTTCTTGGCTTTTTATCTTTGTGTCTCTTTCCTGTTTCAACACCAAGCAGGAAGTCTTTTCCTGTTCCCAGTTTGGGGAGGAACCACTCAGCACATCCTCTGGGAGTCAGACCGGATCTCTGATGCCTGCAGAGTCCAACGTCTGCAGGAGAGCCTGAAAGCAGGAGAGTCTGTTACAGCAGCTTAATGAACAACTCACAAAAAGCTGATGTGTCAGCAGATCAATCACAGGATTATTTTACACTGTAAAACATCCTCAACACATTTTTAGTGCTAATCATTAAAAAACAACTTTATTGTTGTGTGAAAACACTGAAAGTCACTAAACAGTCAAATTACTTTTCTACAGAAACACACTTATCCAATAAAGATGATTCTGATTAATGGGATGTGATTGTCCACATACTTTTGGCTGTGTGGTGTAAATGTAAGGCTGACATGTCAGAGGTCAGAGGTCAGAGGTCAGAGGTCGCGGCCGGCCTCTGCTGCATCTGCTTCAGGTGAGCTTTGGTCTGCAGGTGAGCTTTGAGGAAGGTGAGCAGGCGGAAGTGTTTCCCGCAGGCGTGGCAGCTGAACGGCGTCTCTCCGCTGTGGATGCTGCGGTGCCGCATGAAGCTGGTGGCCAGGTTGAAGGTCTTGGAGCAGAGCGAGCAGCTGTAGGGCTTCTCGCCGCTGTGGGTGTAGCGGTGGTCCCGCAGCAGCTCCTTCAGCCGGTAGCTCTTCCCGCAGACGTCGCAGCGGAACGGTTTCTCCCCCGTGTGGCTCCTCTGGTGCGCTCGGTACTGCGACGGGTTGGGGAACTTCTTCCCGCAGACGTCGCAGCCGACGACGGAGCGGCGGGCCGGCAGCTCGGCGGCCGGCAGCTCGTGCGAGTGTTTGCTGATGACGTGGTTCTTGAGGCGGCGGTAGCTCTTGCCGCAGACGGAGCAGAGCTGCCTCTCTCCGGTGTGGACGGCCTGGTGGCTGCGCAGGTTCTCCGCCTGCGTGAAGCCCTTCCCGCAGGTGGAGCAGCGGTACGGCCGCTCCGCCTGGTGCACCAGCTTGTGGCGCGTCAGGTGGCAGGCGTGGTAGAAGCTCTTCCCGCACACGTCGCAGATGAAGGTCTTGTCGAAGTGCGTGATGCGGTGCGTCTTCAGCACGCTGACGCAGGAGTAGCCCTTCCCGCAGATGTCGCAGTGGCAGCTCTTCTCTCCGGTGTGCCGCGCCTTCACGTGCAGGTCGCGGTGAGCTTTGTGGTTGAATCTCTTGGCGCAGTAGTCGCAGGCGTACGGCAGCAGCCCGTGCTCCTTCTCCTCGTGCTGGCGGAGCTTCAGGACGCCGCTGAACGTCGCGCCGCATGTCGAGCACGCCGGATGAGACTTCCTCTGATGCTCGGCGAGCCGCTCGCTGCTCGGAAACAACATGGCGCACTGCGAGCAGCCGAGGGAGGGTTCTGCCGCCGCCGCCGCTGTGTTTGAGTCTTTTTTCCTCTTCTTCCTGCTGCTGCCTGCCGCTGAGGCCCCGCCCTCCTCTGCGGCGGCGGCGGCGGGCGGCGAGGACGAGCGAGCGTACTCGTGGTCGGGCAGATCAGCCTGTGGAGGAGGAAAGGAGGAGCTGACGTCATCAGTGGAGCCTGAAACAAAGAGCACAGAGGTCACTGATGAAAGACTGTTGGCTTCAGTTCATGTTCCCGTCGGTCAGACTCACCAGCGGCGGTGGCGGCGGCGTTGGCCCTGTCGGTGGCGGCGGCGGCAGCAGCGGCGTTGGCGCTCTGCAGAGACACCAGCAGACACTCGGAGTCCACGGCGGCGCTCTGAAACAAACAGAAAGCAGTGGTGAGGTCGGATCACGGCTGCTGACTGTTAGTCTGCTTTCAGACACTGACCCTGTAAACCAGGAGGACGGGCTGCGGCGAGCGAGGACGGCGACCTGAAACACACAGAACACCTGCAGTCACACACACACCGACACACAGACGGTCATCATGCAGATAATAATTAGAATAGAAGATGTTTCACCTTAAAGTCTCATTAGAGACGAATTACGTTCATAAAAACACAAATTTCTTTGATCTGAATTTAGTTTTCAACATTTTCACTGAACTGAAACCTTCAATAATCAATAATCAATAATCAATAATCAAATATGAAATTCATCTAAAACTATTCTGATAATTAATTAACTGTTTGAGTCATTTTATTTCTAAAAAGTCTAAATTCTCTGATTGCAGCTTTTTCAATGTGAATATTTTCTTTCATCAGTAAAATATTGATCCACTGATCAATGAGCCGATAATGATCGTTTATCTCATCGTTTCCTCTCTGTGACAGTTTGGCTGCGATGAGATTAAAGCTCAGATCTGAAAGGTTGCCTGAAGGTTTTTAAACAGTTTGTAGCATGTGAGCGTCAAACAGAGCAGCTTCTCTCTGGATTACAGATTATGAGTCTAATCTGAGCGACGTGTCGGTACCGTCTCTGTTCTCCTCAGACTGAACCGGGTCACTCAGCTCTCCTGGACTCTCCTCCCGCCTCGCCGCCGCCGCCGCCATCTGCAGGATTTTATCCACAGCTTGAACACACAGAGCGTCAACCAGAGCTCCCAGTTCCTCCTGAGACGACACCAGCCAGCACAAACACAAAGAAATATGTTTAAATATTATATTTAAACAGTTTTATTTTATCGTGTTCATGTTTGAAAATATTTTATACAGTAAAATAAAGCGACTCCTTTTATCTGAGATATCCTGGATATATCTGACTGCTTGTATTGTTTTATTTCTGCTTACTCAAAGATCATAAAAACTAAAGAAACTAGAACATATTGACATTTAACAAACTGCAATAAGAGATTCTGGACTTCTCCTCTTACACCACTGGAGGACAGTCTGTAATCTAGCAGGCATTTTTATTCATCTGTGAAGTTTTATTGTGACAAAATCTGAAGAAAGCTTTGAGCTGCAAACAGTTCACAGCTCCACCTGGTGTCTGTTCACCTGAATCAGACAGAAGCTGATCATACTATTATATTATTATTATTATCATCATCATCATCATCATCATCATCATTAATAATAATAATAATAATAATAATAATAATAATAATAATAATAATAATAATAATAATGTTATATATATGTGCTGTCAGATCCACCAAACAACTCTGATTACTTACAATCTAAATAGTTTGTTAGTTTCTGTTTTCACTAATAAACACTGAATCCTTAAATTGTTGTTTTTTAAATGTAGTTTAGTGTGACTACATGATGATGATGATGATGATGATGATGAGAGTAGAGTCATGTTGTAGTTTAATATTATAACAGTAATGTGTGTCTGTGTGCAGAGGACAGAGAGCTGCTGGAACCGAAACGGTTAACGTCCAGCCGTTAGCCGTTAGCAGTTAGCAGTTAGCCGTTAGCTTACCTCCGTTTGAGGGTTTAGTTTCTGTAACGAGACTTTCTGCGCGGCGGTAAAACTCTCTGACATCACCGCCTTGGCCAGAGTGTTCACGATGGACGTCAGTTCACTTTTAAAAGCGATTAAATCCAACATTTTTAAGATTGACGGCGCCGAGCAGCCGGTTAGCTTAGCAAACAAACGGCTAAAGAGGCTAATGCAGATACAGGAAGTGACGTAGTTGTCCGATCCGATCCGATAGAAAACTGTTTTCCTGCTGAATTCAAAAGATTAAAAACAATAAATAAATAAATAAATAAACTGTATTAAGACTGTTTTATATACGAGATCAAAGTTTAATGTTCATTTTAATCTGTCAGCGTTTTAAAACAATTATATAAATATCTTAATTCAGTTTATTTAATTTGATTTATCAAAGTTCTGCTGCTAAAATGACCCAAATTAAATAAAATCCACAGTGATTCAGTTTAATAAAGTTCATAGACTGTAAATCAGCCTCACAGCTCCGCAGTGACGCTGCTGCTCATATTTAACATTATGCTGCTCATTTCAATTGTAATTTCATTTAATTTGGGTTAATTATATATATATATTTAGTTTTTAGGCTTTAGATATTACAAGTTACATTTAAATCTATTAGTAACAGTCCAGAGGAGCAGCAGCACTACGACCTCAGTAATAAACATAAAGTGATGGAACAGCTGTCGTATTGATCACATCACATGTTCCTGATAAAGTGGAGACATCTTGAATCTCTAATTCTGACTATAAAACAGCTTTTTATTAAACTCAAGTGATTCCTTTATGAATGTTATAACGTTTTACTGCAAACATACGGAAGTCTGTTGCTGCCAAGATTTAAATAATTACTGAGTGTTTTTAGTTTTAATGTTTGTGTTGTGTTGAATAACAAAAACTAAAACAATGATTCCAAAAATACTTTGTTTTTTATTCAGCCAGCTGCTGAACCTGCTGCTGTACAGACATAAGATAATAATAAACAGACTTTTTTAAATATTACATTTGAATTACATTCATTCATCCACAAAGTTTCAGACAGTCGAACTATAAAACACACAACAGGAAGAAAACATTAAATATTCTCTGATATTCCAAAAAAACAACAAGGATATAAAACATATACAATAAACAGACGGTGACATCATCAGGTCATGTGATCTGACCGCTGCTCAGTTCGTGTTGTTAGCATGTTAGCATGTTAGCATGGTCCCCCGCCTTCAGCTGTGTTCGTCTGATTCGCTGCTGTTGTGCCGCCGCGGCGAGGAGGCGGGCCTTAGCGAGCCGCCGCCCTCTTCCTGCTGCTGCTGCTGCTGCTGCTGTTTGGAGGAGCTGGACAGATCGATGGCCACCTCCTCCTCCTCCTCCTCCATCTCCTCCTCCTCCAGCAGCTCCTCCTCCTCTCTGACATCACGGTCTGCCGCTTCCCGGGCCTCGCCACCGCCGCCGCCGCCGCCGCTGCCCCCGCCTCTCTGAGGCGTCGCAGAAAGAGTCGGAGCGAATGGAGTCGGACGCCGGAGGGCTGGAACACTTCTTGGACATTTCCAGAGACTTCTTGTGCATTCCTGCGAGGACGGACGGAGACGGAGACTCAGTTCAGTCTGAACGCTCAAAACATCGTTATAATAATTAAATATTAATAATTAAATATTAATGAACATGTTTAACTTTATAAATATATTAAACATTAAATGCAGCTGTGTTTATGTATATACAATTATTAAACATATATAAATACATTCAGACATCATGATGAGTTTATTATCTTTAAATCAGGATCTGTGATTCAGCAGTGTGTTAACGAGTACGGAGGTTAAACACTGTCACTGAAAACGTGCTGATTTCCTGTCTGTTTACTTTGTGATCATATTATAAATTATTCCTTTGTAACTGCTGTTAAATCACTTTGAATGGACGACATGCAGCGATCACATGATCACATGATCACATGATCACATGACCACTTAATGCCTGAAGCTACACGTGAAATATAAAAGACAAAAAACTTCATGTTTTTTTCTCCATATAACACTTTGTCAAATCTGTCCTGTGATGAGCTGTTCTGAAGTTGCTGCGTGTCTGGAAGTTGCTGCCGGTATGGAAGTTGCTGCGTGTATGGAAGTTGCTGCGTGTCTGGAAGTTGGTGCGTGTCTGGAAGTTGGTGCGTGTCTGGAAGTTGGTGCGTGTCTGGAAGTTGCTGCGTGTATGGAAGTTGCTGCGTTTCTGGAAGTTGCTGCGTGTCTGGAAGTTGCTGCGTGTCTGGAAGTTGCTGCGTGTCTGGAAGTTGCTGTGTGTATGGAAGTTGCTGCGTGTCTATCGGTGTGTCAGTCCTGTGTATTGATGCGGTGTGGTGCGTGTGCGTGGCACTGACGTGCATGCGGCTCACCGAGCAGCCAGGGGGCGCAGGATCCCATCATGCCGTTCTTGGCGGAGTTGAGGATGGACTCGGGCAGCGGGATGGAGTGTCGCACCATCGCCCCGTACAGGCCGTACTCCGCCATGACGCTGCTGCGACCCCAACACTTCTCACGCTTTCGCCACTTCGCCCGCCGGTTCTGGAACCAAACCTGAAGATAAAAGCACAAACACGAAGAGTCAAACTCTGACGGACAGGAAGAGACGCGGGACTCATACGGGGGTCAAACAGTGTCAATAAGAAAGAGTTTCAGTCTGCGGTTGAATCATCGTCTGTGGAAAAATACACCAGAAATTAAAGTTTATGAAAATGTAGAAAAGATCTGAATGTTCCAATTAAATGTGTCCTAATATTATATTATCAATTAATTATCAATAAATGATAAATTATCAATAAATTTGCACTTAAAATGTTTTTTGTTCTTTCCATTTTTACCTCCCAAAATCACTCCTGTTCTTCTGTTTTTGTGTAATTATATTTTAATTAAATGTTATTAAATGTTAAACAGACTTTAAAATTATTTCTGAACATTATTTCACAAACTTTTTGACCCTTTTTTGATCCCGTACCTTTCGACCTTCTCACTCCGACACTTCCACATAAAGCAGCTTCATCTCTGATCTCATGTTTTTAACTCATTTTAACTTTTAAACTTATCAGATTGTTTCCTTTAAATAACATCTGGAGGATTTATAGCGACAAGAAAATATAAAACTCTCCAATATTTAACAAGAAAAATGCAAAAACTGGAGGAAAGTCAGAAAATTTAGTGTCAGATTTGTATTTTTAGTTTATTCTTGACATTGAGAATAATTTGACCAAAAGAAACAATCTGCTGATGAAGACTGTGTGAAAAGTGTTTGAAAGCTCCAGAAAAAGCAGTTTAGTGGATTACAGTTAAATTCATTATTATTTATATTTTGTTGTCAGATATTTTTCTTCCTTGTCCATCACGACCCCTCAGATGTCTCTTGTGACCCACTGAGGGACCCCGACCCTCATGTTGGGAAACACTTCCTCCAACATTTAGTAAAATATAAACATTTTATCGATTCATCAAATCATCTGAATTTTACATTTTACTGATAGAATCACATCAGATTTTTGTTATAATTCAGTTTTCATAGTTTACGTTTAATTTATTGATTTATTGATTTATTGATTATTTGACTCCAGATTTGAACTTCTTGTCTCTTCTTTTTGTTTCTATTATAGATCATAAAGATTTCACTGCTGCTGTGTGTTTGATCAGTTCCTCCTCTGAAATTAATAAACGTGTTACTGATGATCGATCAGCCGTGTGTGACGTCAGCGCACCTGTATCCGGTCCTCGGGCAGCTCGGTCTTCATGGCCAGCATCTCTCGGGCGTAAACATCTGGATAATGAGCCTCATGGAAAGCTTTCTCCAGCTCCTCCAGCTGGTGGGACGTGAACACCGTCCTGCAAAACAAAACACACATTTAAATACAAATAAAAATAAAAATAAAAATAAAACAGACTTTCTGCAACAAGATATTTAAATGTTTCTGCTTATTTACTGGAAACAGGCAGATGTTTTATTATTAATCACATGTATGTGCGGTCATAATAGTTTAAATAGTTTAAATCAATCAACGTGACTTTGGCGCCATTTCTTCACTAATAATAAACAAACCGTTTGCAGTTAATGAGTCAAATTTAAAATATAAAATCACTGATGTTTCAAAGAGTTAAAAACAAAAGATCAAATATAATCAATAAAGAAGCTGCAGCGGATGTTTATTAAATATGTGATTAATATTTGATAATTAATCAAAAACTGAAAATAAAAACATTTCACTGTTTGTTGTTTTCTTTGTTTTAAAGGTTTGTGGAACATTTTTCAACCATTTAAATGTTGAAGTTTCAGATTATAAAAAGTATAAAAACTCTAAAAGTGATGAATCTGATGAAACATCGATAAAAATCATAAATCAATCAGTAAAAATCAGATCTCACCTGTGTCTCCGCTTCTTTCTCTTCTGAGAGTTTCCGGAACTTTTAGAGTCGTTTCGGTCAGAAAGACATTCTTCATCTGAAACAACAAGGAGTGAAGTTAATAAACTAAAATTAATATGTTAATAAACTAAAATTAATATATTAATAAACTAATAATAATATATTAATAAACTAATAATAATACTGTTAATATAGTTTAGTGTTTTTTTTAAATCATATTTTCAAGATTAAAAACAAAACTCGGAAGTTTTTCATCTTTTTCTGTTCACAAACCTTCATTTAACAATTTAAACTCAAACAATCATTAAAACATTATTTTAATGTCGCGTGAATTTTAAATTAAATATTTTATGACGTTTAATTAATTTATGATCCGGAATTTTTAAAAATGTAAACTGGAATTTAATTAAATTAATTTAATTTATTCTGTTTCACTTCACGATGTTTTCTATTTGAAGCGAAACGCTTTTCAGAACTTCACGACTCTGGACAGCTGCTGACAAACCAGAACCGAACCGAAGCCAGCCGAACTGAGGCGAACCGAGGCGAACTGAGGCGAACCCAAACATCAGCTGTTTTTATAGAATCACATGAAGCAAACGGGTCCAAATAAAAACGTTTTAGCGGGAAAAAAAAGTTCCAAAAAGTTCAAAAAATTAAAGAACAAGGAGTTTAAAATTAATATAAACCCGAACTGAGCAAAACTGAGCGAACTGAGCCGAACCCAGAGATTATTTTAACGGTTCAGATTAACA
>CM055852.1:29978366-30008366 GCA_029490765.1 Euthynnus affinis
CAGGACAACAGAATGTCAAGCTGGACTCTTGTGTTCTCTCAAACAGAAGATAACATGCGTTGTTTGATAAACCAGGAGCCTCACAGGTGAACCGAGACCAGAATGCAGCTCATCATCAGACCAAACAAGACAAAACCCTATGGAGATTATTCCCTATCTTTATTCAAGAGCGTAGTATATAAATTTGAGAGCAAACTTTATTGATTTTACGTTCAAATGTTGTAATTTGTCCCTCAAAACCCTCCCCTCGCACTCAAACAGCCTCTGCTTGCGCTCAGATTTGCTCCGCTTGTGCTCAAACTGTGTGCTCGCACTCGGATACAATGTTGCTCGCGCTCAAACTTCAACTCTTCTCCTCGCACTCAGGTTTCTTCTGCGCGCTCGCTAAGTTTCTGCTCACGGATTTCTCCACTGCGCTCGGATTTTTTTGTGTAGCAACAAGCATAGCAACCACCCTGTCAGAATCATCCAATCAATAGAAGGCCTGGTTTTGGGTTGACCAATGAAATGGAGCCTGCCTCCTTGCGTTAGTCAAAGTCAAGGATTTTTTATGCTGCTATTACTTCCTTCAGAGCAGAAACTTAGCGAGCGCGCAGAAGAAACCTGAGTGCGAGGAGAAGAGTTGAAGTTTGAGCGCGAGCAACATTGTATCCGAGTGCGAGCACACAGTTTGAGCACAAGCGGAGCAAATCTGAGCGCAAGCAGAGGCTGTTTGAGTGCGAGGGGAGGGTTTTGAGGGACAAATTACAAAATTTGAACATAAAATCAATAAAGTTTGCTCTCAAATTTATATACTACGCTCTTGAATAAAGATAGGGAATAATCTCCATAAGTTTGGGGACAGCGTCCAGACAACAGGGACGTGTCTCTCCAGTCCTTCTCCCTCACAAGGTTTTGTTATTAAAGCTTTTTTCAACAAGGTTCCTTGTTTGGTCTTCTCTTCTTCAAAACTGACAACTGCCAGTGAATCAGCTCTGAAGATCCACAACAAGGATCGTTTGTGTTTTTATCTTGTTCATGTGAGGATTTAATGTGAACAAGATAAAAACTTTTATTGATAAATGATCAAACTGAACATCTTCTCTGCAGGAGTTCCTCAGGGGTCAGAGCTCGGTCTCCTGCTCTTCTCATTAAACATCATCTCACTTCCTGCAAAATTATAATTTCATGGGATTAAAAATCTAATCGACATCTGAGCACTTTTTATTTAAACCTTCATACAACAGATTTCATTTCTTCTGTTATTACTTCCATTAAGTTTTTACCTTGCTTATATTCTTTAATTCAAATTCCAGGAAACACACTAACACACACACACTCACACACTCACACTAACACACACTCACACACTCACACTCACACACACACACACACACACACACACTCACACACTCACACTCACACACACTCACACACACACACACTCACACACACACTCACACACACACACTCACACACACACACACTCTCACTCTTCTTCTGCAGCTTTGTCGATGACGCAGGTTTTGCTGCTTGTTTCAGAGTTTTTCAGATTAAAAGGTTTTCAGTAAAGCAGAACATCAGTTTGACTCGTGTAATCTGGAATAAGGTGCTGAGGTGGGATTAAACTGTGTGTGTGTGTGTGTGTGTGTGTGTGTGTGTGTGTGTGTGTGTGTGTGTGTGTGTGTGTGAACCACAGAAACTTATGTTCAGTTTTAAAGACAATGTGGATTACCATTATATGAGGAAGGAGATTGATTGATTATGTGGGTTTGAATAATCTTCAGATTAAGGTCTTTTATTCTTTTTGTTCCTCTGAGCTTTTTATCCTCGCTCAGAGTTTATCTTCATCTTTCATGTCTTTATCGTTTTATTTCTGCCTTTTGTAATTAATTTGCAGCTGTGCAGCAGCGGCCGCAGCGTTGCGTGTTGAAGGACTGTAATCATCACTAATCAGGTTTAAAGCTCGCTGATTGACTGCGACATCGTACGGATTCACTAAATGTACAACGCAGCTCTGTCAGGTGATGTAATCTGGCCCCGCCCCCTGTGGCCGCCATGTTGTGTCTCTCAGCTCAGAGCTCACAGACACATGGTTTCATTTTTAAACTCGACCTGAAGGACGGTTTCCAAACACTGAGGCCGAGCCTCTGATCGCAGCGCTGGACGTCATTTCAGAACTTCTAGCAGCTTTGATGTTTGCTGTGTGATTGACAGCTGGCTCCCCGTCACAGTATTTCACTCATTTTAATGTTACCTGATAACGATACCTTCCGTTATTTAGCTAACGTTAGCTAACGTGTTCCCAGTAAGCTAGCGTTAGCTTGGGTCTGAGCTAGCGTAGTGTCTGTATAAATATGGACGTTGTTACCGTGACGTCACTTGTTCATTTCTGAAGAGCGGTTTTGAAGCTAAAATTAGCCGCTCTGGCCACCGCCATCTTGTCATCGACGCTGTCTAACTCCCAGCCAATCAGAAACAAAGAGGGCAAATGGCTGAAACAAGCCAGCTAGCGGCTGGCGGACCTGTCACTCAAAGCAGACAGGTCCTTTATTATACAGAACTTTACAGATTAATAACATTTAAACAGGTGAGTTATGAAAACATTCACCTCCGTACGTGTTTATTTAACATGCGGGTCTGTGGAGCCTCGAGTGGCCGTTAGAGGAACTGCAGCTTTTAGCTTTTAGCCTCAGACGTTGCTGCCTGGTGTTTCTGCATCTTGAAGCTCTCGACAGGAAATACGGCGCCGACACGAAGCTGCAACTCTGAGCTTCAAACTGGTTCCAGTGAAACCAGCAGGTCTTTAAAATACAGGCAGCGCCGCTTATTTTAGGTTAAAGTTTAGTTTTAATCGTTGTTCTTGTAGTTTTCAGAGGTTTTTAACTCTTTCTGTTTCCTTGTGCTGGGTGTTCTGGGGTTTGGAGTCTGAGAGGTCATTCAGTTTGTGATGTTTTCTGTCTCGTTGTTAGTTGTTGATATCAGACTTCCAGCTCTTCTCTGGCTTTGGTTTCACTGTTTTATAGATTTTTAATTGTTTTTAATAAAAGCTCGTTATGGCAGGAAGCAAACTGACAGAATCTTAAACTGAACAAAAACCCAGAGATTTATCATTTAAACCATAAAACTCTGAACTGTTGGAGTTTTCTCTTCACATCTGATTAAACTTTCATGACCTCCCTCCGTCGCTGCTGATTGATTTCCCGCCTGGCGTTTAAACAGCCTGGATGGGATCATTGATTGTTTCGGCGTGGAAGTGCCGCAGAGTGAAAGGAGGAGGCGTGTTTCCTCCTGAGAGCAGATCTGATCCCTGAAGACTCATCAGGGAACAAACCAGATAAACCGGCAGCTGATGAATTCATTACTAACTGTTTGACTGTTGGAGTTTAAACAATCTGTTCTCTGTCGCGCTCCAGCTTTCACTCATTAACCCATCAACACTTCCTGTTTTATCAGTTATCAGGCTAACAGTGAGGGCCGTACGGAGGCTTCAGAGCGCTGAATTTACAAAAACAGACAGGAAGTTAATTATTTCATGTTTGTCTAAACTACAAAGGAAGAAATAAAAGAAACGCTGGTTCACTAATAATCATCTTCACTCAGTGTCTTCCGGAGCTTTAACCCTCATCTCTGGTCTTCATCACTTTATTATAACCGATCAAACTCCAGTTATTGATGAAGAACATGAGAGGTGGTTCAAACACAGCAGAAATCCTGTAAGTGGACCTTTGAGTCAACATGATCATTTCCTTTTTCACTTTTCAGGAAATTTAAACTTGTTTTAAAATTATTTGTAACATTTCAGACCTCAACGATCAATGAGCTGCTTCTAAATGATCAAAGGAAGCGATCAGAAACGGTTTAAAGGAGCATTCCAGCGTTTTTAGATGTTTTGTTTTTAAAATCAGATTCATTTTCTCTTTTTTCAGACTTAAACTGCTTCTGTTTCCTTTAGAGAGGCCGTTTGAACAGTTTCCGGTGTGTATGGAGGTTAAACGGCGTGTTAATGAGACCAATTAAAGCGGCAGCTGTAATTAAATTAACGGCGTGTTGCTGGTGCGTGCAGCGGGTCCGGCCGGCTGTAAGCGATAGCAGTAATTCAGCCGGCAGACGGAGAACTCCCCGGGGTTTTTGTTGTTCATTGTTTTCTCTGCTCTATTGTTCACCGCTGTCAACGGCAACAATAGTCTGGCCACGCGTCCGACCCCCCGCCCCCCGCCCTCCCGCCCCCCGCTGCCCCTCCTACAGCCCTCTGTGGCCCACTAATTATTCATAAATGCACATTTATGCAAATATCCGGATAGATTAACCTAATTCAGTGATGTAAACAACTCCTGGGTCGGGATTAAAGTTTTTAAATTAGACTGGAGGCTGTGTCTGGAAGTCTGGACCATATACACTTATATGAGGTCCCCCATACACCCCCATAGACCCCCATACACCCCCATAGACCCCCATACACCCCCCATAGACCCCCATAGACCCCCATAGACCCCCATACACCCCCCCACCCTCATTTACATTTTGTAATCTCATCCTTAAAGGCCAAGCCAGACAAACAACAGCATCCAGAGAAAGCTACAGTCTGTCTGCTGCCATTAGCACTAATGGCTAATGATTAAATGTTAATACTGTACGGAGACTGAGTGTGTCTGGAGCGTTTCTTTAGCCGCCATCAGGCGTCACGCCGCGTCAACATGATGCCAACACGTGCCGCTTCGCTCATAAGCTACATGCATTATGCTAATTTACAACCTCGGCCTAAATGCACTATTACAGGTGGCCGACGGGTTGTTTTCTTCCTCTGTGGATTCAATTAGTGACTTCCTGCGTCGCTCCGAGCTGCGGCGAGTCAATCGCAGCGTCAGATCGATCGTATTGATCTTCACCTGCAGGAGGAGCGACTTTAAAAAACAGCGGTTTCTACTTTCTGTTTCTACTTCCTGTTTGTCCGCCTGGCAGCTGATGAAGACACTTTCCCCGAGATGAAACCTTCAACCTTTAACCCTGCCGACCCTTCATCACCATCCTCATCCTCTCCTGCTGACCCTAATCCTGACCTTTGGCTGCTGCAGCTCGCCGCTCGCTTAAAATCTGCCGCCATTTTGAGCGAACCGGCACAAACGACTTTTGAAAGCAGAGTCACGCACGAACACTCTGAGGTCAGAGGTCAGAGATGAGACGAGGCTCGTTAGAGACTGACGAGGCTCGTTAGAGACTAACGAGGTAGAAAGTCTCACATTTTACAACTTTAATACTTTAATGAACATTTTCTCATCATGTTGAGAGAAAAGGTTCAGTTGTTTCTGTCAGTTAGCTGCTGCTCCTTTCCATCTCTCTCTCCTCTCTCCTCCATCTGTCACTCCTCCTCCTCCTCCTCCTCCTCCTCCTCCTCCTCAGTGAATTCCAGGACTGACGTCATCCTCTGGACCTTCATCAGGTTCTTCATCATCATCATCAGTGAGCCGATCAGAGATCAATCTCACAAAGACTCAGAGCAAAGGAACAGATCATTTAATGTGTGTGTGTGAGTGTGTGAATGTGTGTGTGAGTGTGTGAGTGTGTGTGTGTGTGTGTGTGTGAGTGTGTGTGTGTGTGTGTGTGTGTGTGTGTCGGGATTAGCACAATGAGGCTAAGAGCAGATTGGAGGAGAAATGAGGAGAGAAGAAGAAAATGAAAATCAGTTTAAAAAAAAAATCCCAAATATTAAATTACAGTTAACCTGCCGACAGACTGAAGGAGTCACATGATGACAGAGGTCAAGAACCGACCAATCAGAGAGGAGAATTAACCTCGGAGTGTCAACGTCACACTTCTTTAGATGATCTCAGACAAAATAAATGTTCGGTTTAGATGTTTGTGGTTTGAATGTCAGCTGATCAACAGTCGCTGCAGAAGAAGAAGAAACGAGATGACCTCATCAATCAATCAATCAATCAATCAATAGTTTGATGTATTGATCTTCATCGCTCTTCGTCTGTTCTGTTTGTCACTTTTTTTATCAACACACAAACTTTACCAAACATCAGCTGTTTCCAAGGAGACAGTGACACAAGCCCCTCCTCCTCCTCTTCATCATCTTCATCTTCACCTTCATCTTCATCTTCACCTTCATCTTCATCTTCACCTTCATCTTCATCACACCCAGCAGCAGCAGGACTTTCTTTCTTTCTCTCGGTCTGTTTCCTCGACGCTCGATCCGGCCTTTAATCCCGGCGTTCCTAATCTGCTGTAAACACTGTAGGTGCAGCTTTTTACTGCAATCTGACAAATCCTCCCCCAGCGTGAGCGCCGCTCTCCGTTTAAGAAGAGGAGGGAGGAAGAGGAGGGAGGAAGAGGAGGGAGGGGTGTAATATTGTTGATTACTGATGTTAAACATATGGCTCAGTGTTTACATGCTTCAATAAAAAAACACATTTTGTAGAATATTCGATAATCCACAAACGAAGAATTGCACTTTTCCGTCCCCTTGCTTTTCCCAGCATGCACCAGCTGTCCTCCGTCACATGACCCTTCACCGAGACTTAATAACAACAATCCATCACTTTTTATGTCACTTATTGATGATATTAAAACCTGATTGGCTCTTATTCTCAATTCCGGCTGTATGTAAACATCATTCAAACAGTTTTAATGTCAATAAGTCACATGACGCGTCTGACAGGATGTTGGATGGACGCTACTTTAAGTAATCAATAATGCGTCTGTGTGCAGGATCAGTGCTGCCTTCGAGGTCCGTGACACGCCGCCTGTCAATAACACCCAAATTAAGCAAATTGCAGCACAAAAAAAAAAAAGAGAGAAAAACAATCATTTGTTTGGAGCGCTGGGATCAGATCAGAGAGCTTCTCCTTCATCTCTTCATATTCGCTGCTTATCTCATTGTTGCCTCCAATCCAAGTTAGCAGGGATTATCTCCCATGGAAAGGGCATTAAGAGGCGGATAACCTCAGCTTGGAACCAGTTAATCTACCAGCATGTTAATGAGTCTTGTAGTGGATTGCTTAAATTAAAAGCAAATATCAACAGTCATTTGGCTAAAGGAGGCCGAGCGAGTGCCTGGCCTCAATAATAATGCATTAAGTGATTTATTTGAGTCCCGGGGTCGTTGCAGTAATCATGTAATGTGAGTGGAAAAACAATAAAATTAACAGGTTATCAGGAAATTAAGGCGGCGAGGGAAGAAGAGAGAGACTTGTTTCTGTCTCATTCATGAAACTGTTCAAACTGATCACGTTTTAAATCAATATCAGAATCAATAAGGAAGTTCTTCCACTAGTTCTGATGGTAGAAACTCCGTCCACACATTAACTTATCAAACTAACTAACCAGCGAGTGTTTACGTTACATGAGCTACAACAACCCGACTGATTCAGCAGTGAAGCTTCTGTCTGTCCAAACTGTCGACTGGAGGCTCTGAGGTCAGTTCACTGGTGGTTTTTATATATATATACTCAATTATGGCCAAAAAATAAAATCTATGATCTTTTCACACCACATCCAATTTATGATCTTAAAAACAAACAACTGCAAAAGAAAAAGGAGTTATTCTTTATTTATTTTAACAATAATTGACTTTATGTAAATCTTCCTCCGTAGAAATTAATGTGATATTGTTATGATTTTAGCATCTAATAATTAAACTCACAACATGTAGTTTCAATCAGATCAATAACAGACGGAGTGTGATGACGGTGTGAAGCAGCAAGGGATGATGGGAGTTGTTGTCTTGGTTGTTAAAGCAGCAGCTTCAGTGGGATAGGATTACTCCAGTGTTGATGGTTCAGGATGTTTTTACCCGCAGAGGTCTCCTCCTCTCCAGAACAAACGGACCCGCTGATTACAGGTAAAAACACTGAATAAAGCAGTTTCAGCTAAAAAATCAGTGTTTCTCCACCATGTTGGGCGAGCAGCGGACTTCCTGGAGGGGCTGTTAGCCAAGCTGCTGCTAACGTTTGCCCAGTTTATTTCTCTGATAACTTAAGATCCAGACGTCCAATGACTAAAATCCTTCTTGCGGCTAAAAGATCAAGTTAAAAACCAGCTAAATTTATCATGAAAATGTGGCTTCAAACTGAATAAAAGTCCATTTCTAACAGTTTGTGTGGAACAAGCACAACAAAGCCCATGTATTATCTTGTATGTGTGTAAGTTACTCTTTGCTAGACGCCATTGTAGCGGACAAACACGGCGCCGACGCATGCATCTTGTGCACTATACTCTTTGGTAGAGGTAGGTGACATTGACAGGCCACCAAATGAAACGGTCCGTTACTTTGATTAAAATGACAGATTTCTCTGGGTTTGAACATTAATGTAAGAACACAACTCAACAACATATAGAACATAGGTCTAGACCTGAGTGACAACAACCTGAAGGTTTCAGGAGAGAAGCTTCTGTCTGGTCTAGTTGTTTTAAACATTTTAATGAAGGATTATTACAGATTAGAGCTTTAATTATGACGACAGAAACGAGTGAAACTGAGACAAAAAGACTTTCATTCTTACAGACTGAACCTGCTGTGGTTTTCTGGGGTAACCCTGGATGTATGTGATCATCTTTCCTCAAACATCATCATCAAACGTCACCATAAACATCATAAAAAGCTCATCTGACGACTCTGCTCCATTTTTATATCATCAAATAATTAAATGAAAATCAGTAAAATCAGCATCTGTGATATTATATTATATTATTAGTTTTTCTTACGTTTTCTTACTTTGCAGCATTTTTCTAAAAACTCTTCCTGTTTTGTTAAATTGATGAAGATATTTCTGGTTTATTTGTTTGTTTTTAGTGTTTTCTTTGTCTGCTGCTTTAATGACATCATCATCATCATCATCACACATAACTTTCTGATCTTCTAGACTTTGATCATTATTTTTGAATCTGTGTAAGAAATGTCAGAAACTCTTCTGGAGGTAAAAAGGAATCCCAGAATCCTTTGTGTGACTTGACCTTTGGCCTCTAAGTGACATGAAATGATGTGAAAGTTTCGATTTGATTTGATTAAAGTTTGTGTTTAATCAGCTTTGCAGCCACTCCAATCGTGCGGCAGCAGATTGCCTGCAGGGTTTAAGGCTGTAAGACAATATGTAATCTAACAAATGTCATCAAACTTCCTCACAAATATGTTTCTGCCGCAGATTAAACGCAGGATTTTGTTCTTCTGAAGCTTCATTTTTTCATAAATCTGGACTCGTAAAAGTTATTTCAGAGACAGTTTAAGGCTTTTTTACACAGATTCATATTTATGGAAATTAATCTGCTTTTCATTAAAAACATGAAGGAAAAAAAAGAACAGATTTCACTGCTGAAATGTTCCTGACATAAAATATAAAGCATCAAAAACATCCTTATAATGTGTTATAATCTGCTTACAGACACATAATTATAGTTATAAACAACTTTATAACAATAATTATAAAACTATAATCATTTATAAGGTCAAGAATCACAATACTTCATAATTATTATATTAAATTATTATTATTCATTATAATCATGTTACTAATTGTTACTAATTGTTTTAATTGTCATTAATGAGTTTTTTGTGTCGCTGATCACTGAGGCTGCAGCAGAAACTGTAAATGGAAGTTTTATTAACATCATTTTGTCTGTAAATTCAGGAGGCTTATCTCCACCCGGCTACAGCAGTTACAGTTAAATCAAGCGCACCTGATGTTTATGAATGAACCTGATTACAACACATTTCTGTCAGATCAGCTGCTGTTTGAGTGGATGAACAACCAGAAGCTGCACAGAAATATTATGAAGGACTTTAGAGTTTAATGATGCTGTTAAAATTATTTAATCTTTGACTCTTTTTTCTTCTTCATGTAAAATTATTTTATTTTATTTTATTTTAAAGGTTCCTCCATATTCTACTCTACTTTGAATATAAAAAAATGACATTTCTCCCTCATTAAGATACAAAAACATGTTTAATCTCTGAACTTCCTTTGCTGGACACAGATGTAAAGTTCAGTGTTTGTTCTCTGGAAGCTTCACGTTTCCACGTCACGCTGTGTCGGTCGAATACTGAACCACGATTGGCTCCAAACTAGCTGTGATGTCACATCCTGCTCGTAGGCCCCGCCCCTTAAAGTCAGATTTTTAATGAGCTCAGAGAAACTTTACTGCTTCAGACGACTGAAAACATCCAGCTGAAGGAACGAAGCTCTGTGATTGACTGTTTGTTGCTGAAATGCATCCTGGGAGTCGTAGTAACTTTAATACTTCTGTATGTCCAAGAACCAGACATTTGTTTCATGTTGGTCCAAACTGTAGAAAAGAGAACTAAGAGTCTCTGCTGAGGAAAATTAATTAATTAATTTTACTTCTGGAGATGAGAAGCACTTGAAATAGTTCCTCCAACAGCCAATCAGAAGCTTTGATGCTGTTTAAACCAAATATTTCCATAAACCATTTGATCCTTTTTCTGAAAAACTGACAAACTATTTGTTTAAATAGTGAATAAAAAGTGGAGCGTCCATGATAACCATGGGTCCATGAGTGAGTTTCTGGCTAACCTGCTGCTGTCAGAGCGGCTCTGTGCTGCCTGGATGTGATTAAATCTCTTCTGTCTCTATAGGATCCATTAATGTGTTTGAAGTGAGGGCTTAGTGCTGCACTATGGATTGTTTTCTGTCTCTTATATGAGCTTTATTGAGGAGAAACTCCAGCTGTCAGCATCTGGACTCGATGCTGAACTAAACACGCAACATGTGAGTGTGTTTATAGCTAACTGTGACTTTCACTGATGATCAGTTTCAGCTGCACAACGTGCAGTTTCAGCTGCACAACGTGAAGATACGAGGAGGTTTCTGCTCACAGAGCTAAATCTGTTCATGTTCATACATGAATATTTATTAGAGTGGTGACGTCTCTGCATGTAAAGATGTTAGGAAGTTAAACTCAAGACTCACGTTGCAGCAACAAATATTAGATTCACCCTCTGAGAAGAAACAAATCTTCTTCTTTTAAACTCAGAACCAGAAGCTTCAGAAGATCAGACGACCAAAGTGTGTGTTTAACCTTCAGGTCTTTGGGTCTCCGTGCTCTTTGGCAAGCTTGAAACAAGCTTGAAATCATTAAAACAAAATGTTCTCACCAGAAAAAACTGAACATGGACTCCTCAGAGGATCTTTTAGTTCAACCAAACACTGAACGAGACCTTTTAGAACCAAAATGTTCCAATTAACTTTTATGGATTGAAAACACACTGAAATAGAAACGCTACGGCTAAACCTGAATAACATTCACACAGGTTATTACTATGGGGTCTATGTGGTCTACAGGTTTATAGGGGTCTAGAGTGTCTACAGGGGTCTTTAGGGTCTATGGGGGTTACGTTTACTGAACCAACAGGGAAATTAGAGACCAAAACAAAAGCATGTTTATTTCTGCGATAAAGACTGGCGTTTTAATTTCTGGGTCTATGGGGGTCTTGAGGGTCTTTGGAGGTCTTGAGGGTCTTTGGGGGTCTTGAGGGTCTTTGGAGGTCTTGAGGGTCTATGGAGGTCTTGAGGGTCCATGGAGGTCTTGAGGGTCTTTGGAGGTCTTGAGGGTCTATGGGGGTCTTGAGGGTCTATGGAGGTCTTGAGGGTCTATGGAGGTCTTGAGGGTCTTTGGGGGTCTTGAGGGTCTATGGAGGTCTTGAGGGTCTATGGGGGTCTTGAGGGTCTTTGGAGGTCTTGAGGGTCTATGGGGGTCTTGAGGGTCCATGGAGGTCTTGAGGGTCTTTGGAGGTCTTGAGGGTCTTTGGAGGTCTTGAGGGTCTATGGGGGTCTTGAGGGTCTATGGGGGTCTTGAGGGTCTATGGAGGTCTTGAGGGTCTTTGGGGGTCTTGAGGGTCTATGGAGGTCTATGGAGACATCCTGGTGTTCATATATAATGAACTAACAAACAGAGCAGAATGAGCTTTATATATTAGCTTGTTATGTTTGACTTGTGAAGACACTTTATGTACTGTAAAGAGTCGTCAGTGAATGAAGTGAATAACCAGCGAGATGATGAACCTGCTGGATAAAAACATCATTACCTGCAGCTCCGCGTGTCCTCGTCCTCCCGGCACTCTCTCATCTGGACCCGGCTGCATTATAACAATCCAATTTTCATTCACTAGCATGGCTCCTTCCTAGATGAGGGCTGAGGGGGGATAAGTGAGTAAAACCACTTTGTTTCATTATATAATGTTGGAGCGGAGCAAATATAATAATATTAATGGGATAATTTAATGCAATTTTCTTTATTTGATGCACTCTGACTCTGCCGGCTAATCTGAAGGCATTGTTTAAAATAGATTGAAAAATGAAAGAAGTCCAAACAGCTAATCCTCCACCGAGGTCAGCCAGACGGGAACTAACAAGTACATTTACTCAAATACAAGTACAGTTCAGAGGGAAATATTGTACTTTCTACTCCACTACATTTATTTGACAGCTTTAGTTACTTTTCAGATGCAGATTTGACACAATGGATAATATAACAAGCTTTTAAAATACAACACATTGTTAAAGATGAAACCAGTGGTTTCCAACCTTTTTGTCTTTTGACGTCTTACAAAAAGCAGTGTGTAGTCGGGGTCACATTTCACATGTCTATGAGTTGTTAACAGCTCCACCAAATAGTGATTTTTCCCTCTAAACTTCTCACATGCTTTCATTTCAATAAATGTTCAAATGATCCAATATTTCAGTAAAAATCAAAGATATCAGAACGTTGTTTCTTCTTCTTTCCTCTTGTAAACAGTAACAGTGAGTAGAAGGTAGATCTCAGCAGCTGAATATCAACAACCTGCAGGATTCAGAGGAGCAGCTGCTGCAGACTGATAAGACCTTCAGAAACGTCACATTTCAGCAAAAATCAAAGATTAGAGACAAAGTTTGTTGATAAATTTGATTAAAAGTGTCAAAAAGAAGTCTTGAGTTTCTTAGATGAAACTTTTTTGTAAAGCCTTTATAATAAATAATCCTCCTTCAACCCTGAAACTGTTTATTTCCTCAGTCCTGATCATTTCTGTGTCTAATGGCTTGTTTTCCAGTTTAACCAGAGTTAAGCCTCCAGAACAAGAACACGCTGAATAATAATAATAATGATAATACTGTAATAGATAAAAAAAAAAAACGCTTTAATCTGCCTCTTAATGTACCCACAGTTGTCTAATCCAGATCTTATTTGTTCTCTGGCCTGCAGTGTATTTTTCTGCGGGATGAGATGGTGTTTAATCGACTTTGGGAGAATTAGTCATTCCTTATTACCGTCGTGGTTTTTACAGGACGTTCCTGGAAAATCCCATTCAACACACATTTTAATTTCATTTCTGAGGCTCAATCATGTTGAGGGCAATGTAAATAATCCAATAACATTAATCATCATTTCTGGTTTTTTCTCCTCCAAAAATAGACGGGCGGCGGGCGGATTGGATGGACGGAGACGCCGTCGTTCACTCTCCTTTATTGGTTTTTAGAGGCGATGATGGTTTTGTAAAATGTCATCATGACCCCAATTACTCAGCAGGAGAATATTTCTTCTGTTAATCCCAGAAACACCACAGACTCACATTTCATTCACTTCCTGAAGGTTAAAAATATGTTTCATCAGCAGGTTTCAGAGGAACTTTAAAACACTGCATTCATTTTAAATAATTCAGTCATTCTTTCTCTTTATTTTGCTTTAATAGATTTAATAAATCAACATGACTCATGATTACGAGACACAAACACAAACTTATGATGAGTTGTTTCAAACCTATAATATACTGATTACAGAATTATGATTATGAGATTCTAATTTAATATTCTGACTCTCTAAATAAAGATATTTAGTATTTAGTATTTAGTTTTACCAACATTAAATCACAGTAATCCAGATTATGAATCACTAAATCAGAATAATAAGTAATAAGTCAAAATGTTGCTTTAATATCTCATCATTTCATCTTTTCCTGGCAGCAATGAGCTTTCATACATTTTAAAATATAAACAACAAATTTATTTCTGAGAAATACTGAGAATGTTTTTGTCTGTTGTATTTTTAGTTTTCATCTTCAGTCTTTCAGCTGAAATAATAAGTCAACATTCCCAACATTTCCTGGCTTCCATACATTTTAACACATCACAACAAATTTATTTCTGAGAAATACTGAGGATGTTTTGTTTGTTGTATTTGAGCTGAATCATGACACACATGTCGGTATGAACAGTGTGTCCTCGCCGCCGCCGCCGCCGCTGCAGCTGCAGCTGGTCGACCTGCTGCAGATTGCAGATGATAATCAGAGCTGATAAGATGCAGAGATGATAAGAGATAAATAAGATGCAGCCTAATAAGGCTCAGAAAATAAGGCAGCTCAGTCCAGATGTCCCGGCTGCATCTTCTAATCCACACTGAAGCTGCGTCTTACAAGATGAAAGTGGAATCTTCTATCAATTATTATCCTAACATACTGAATTATATCCCCAGAAATCCCTCAAATTATTCCCTAATAATCCTCCTGATGGGATCACATGACCCAGATAGAGCGGATACAGCTCAGCTCAGGCGCTCACGCTCACTGTTTATATGACAGGAAGTTATTTTCATCATGAACTGAATGTGGAATAACTGTAAATATCAGTCAGACATCAGGAGGACATGAAAGAACTTCCATACGTTTAGAAAAGCAGACATAAAGTTTAACTTCTGAAGAGGCTGATTAACAAGTAAATAAAATCCTTTATTTCAGCTCAGCAGCAGTGAGCTCAGAGTTAAAAGTGTCTTCAGTCATAATCATAAATGAAACCAGTGGAACCAGTGGAACCAGTGGAACCAGTTGTTTCTGCCCAGTCTCTCTGTCTTCATGTTTTTGTGTCTCTCTGTCTTTCTGTGTCGATTAACAACTTAGTTGGATTAGTGTCTCAAACTGACGTAATTGTCTCTAAATGTCATTTGTATGTAAATCTGCGGGACGATTAGGATCCACTCAGCTCGCTGCTTTTGTTCTGTTGAACCATCAGTGTGATGAAAATAAAAAGGCAGCAGAAAGATTACGGAACCATTAACGTCCCCGCGACCCATTAACTGATAAAAAGCTATTAGAGGCTTATAGATTAAATTACATATATGGAGCAGAGTGATGATGAAGGCTCAGCAAGAAGAGGAGGAGGAGGAGGAGGGTGGAGGTCTGGTGTGATGGAGGAGGAAGAGGAGGGGTCGTGTCACCTAAAGGTCACAGGTTTGATCTCACCTGTACATGTGAACATGAGGACATCAAACTATTTTAAATCGATTCATCACACTGTTAATTAACTGCCATTAAATTATTGATGCAACATCAACTTTAAACAAGTTTTCATCCAAATACAAAGAATATTTTACTTTAGTTTCCAGTTTACAGTGAACGCTTGTTTCCATAAATATAATAATATTCAGTAGAGAGTTCCTGTTTGTTTAGAAAGTAGTTTGTTGTTAAAGTTGTAAACAACATGGACCTGATTTAATCTGCAGGTCATCTGAAACGCTGCGTCCAGGCTGGACGTCGTCTTTGGGGAACATTGATCCACATTTTTCATTCACACAAACAGTTTGTTTCATTTTTGTTTTTCTTCAGTTTCAGTGAGATTTTCACTTCGTCTCCTTCCTGAAACAAAATCCTCTGTTTGACAGAGAAAGTGACAAATGTCCCCAAATCCTGAAGATTTTAGATGATTAATTAGTATAAATAATAATAATGTAAAGATGAAGGGCCCCAGGATGCTTCCCTGTGGAACCCCAAAACATCTGCGATCAAAAACGTTCTGATACGAGTTTTACTGCCGGATTATTCCCCTTTCAGATTAAGCTACTGTTTTCTCATAAAATGTTGTTTTACTACAGTAAAAGCCTGACATTGTAACTTATAATCTTGATTGAAGTTGTTATGTTGACATAATAAATCATAATGTTTGATAAAGAAGTTAAAATCTTAACTTAGTAAATTGTAATTTTGACTTTATATTTTACAATCTTGATTTAAATCAGGATTATGATCCAGTATCAGTCTCTTAATCTCAGTTAAAGTGAAGGAGGATTATTTTCTAGATTCAGATTCTTTAAGTGTTTACAGAAGTTTAATCTGAGAAACTTGATTGGATAGAAAAAAAACTAGAAATCAATACATTCACAAACAAAACCAAACATATAATTATCATTATATATGTATAAATGTATATTTATGTATAACATATATAATTAATTATGAACACAGTTCAACAGTCACAAACATAACATACAGAAAGAACAAACTATATTTCACCTGTAAACTGATGTTTATGTTTATTTATTGAAACGTTACTGAAGTCAATATTTCCTCTTTTGACACTTTTAATCAAATTTATCAACAAACTTTTTCTCTAATCTTTGATTTTTGCTGAAATATTGGATCATTTGAACATTTATTGAAATGAAAGCATGTGAGAAGTTTAGAGGGAAAAATCACTATTTGGTGGAGCTGTTAACAACTCATAGACATGTGAAATGTGACCCCGACTACACACTGCTTTTTGTAAGACGTCAAAAGACAAAAAGGTTGGAAACCACTGGTTTCATCTTTAACAATGTGTTGTATTTTAAAAGCTTGTTATATTATCCATTGTGTCAAATCTGCATCTGAAAAGTAACTAAAGCTGTCAAATAAATGTAGTGGAGTAGAAAGTACAATATTTCCCTCTGACATGTAGAAAGTAGCATCACATGGAAATACTCAAGTAAAGAACAAGAACCTCTAAACTGGACTTTAATTCTTCAGTAAATGTATTTAGTTATTTTCCATCTCTGGAAGCAGAAGAAAAATACAGAATAACATCAATAAATCAATAATGAGAGTCAGTGATTGATCGTGAGAGCAACAGTTTGTCTTCTTCCACCCTGTTGATCAATGATAACAGAGAAAGGCCTCCACACACACACACACACACACACACACACACACACACACACACACACTCACACACACACACACACACACACACACACACACACTCTCACACACACACACACACACACACACACACACACTCATGAACCAGATGGTGTTTTCACAGTGAATGAAGCAACACACTCCCACCAGATTCCCTACAGACTCTCACACACTCTCATCACTCACACACCGCCGCGTCTGATTGGCTGCTGCAGGTTAACGAGGTAATGAATGGAAACACCAGCTGCTCCACAGACACTCATTCAGACTGTTACTGATGAAAACAGACCGGCTGCGGGCCTGTCAGCGCCCCCTGCAGGCCGCACAGCTCATTACAGACACTATATGCACATGATTGATCTGATGTGAGGTTTGTCCTGAAGGGGGCGCTACAGGGGAGGTCATTAACACGGAGAGGGTTCCTCCTCTGGAGACAACAATAACATCCGGAGAAATAATCTATTCTTTTCTAAAGATCTATTTATGAATGCATGAATGAACAAAAGGAACAAAACTAATAACAGAAAAATAGAGAGAAAATTAAAAAATAAATACATTAAATAAATAAAACACTTGTTAGTAAGAGGTTTCTGTTGGCAAACTTATACATGTGAATATGAAACTTAGATAATTAAAGACTGGTGGCTGCTTTTATTGATTATGAATCGTTAGATGAGAACGCACAGTAATAAAGTGGTTCTGATAAAAATAACCATAAAACATAAAATAAAGGATTTAAAAAAATTCAAACTAATTAAACGAGAGACAAAAAGTTAAATAATTAGAAGATTAAATAATTTTTAACAGTTAAAGAAGAAAAACATGAGAAAAAGATAATAGTGTAGAAAAACCAATTTAATTTTATTTAATTGCATAATTATCAGAACTAAAATAAACTACACAGGAAATTATTGATTTGCTTTTGAACATAACATGTTCTTCAATATATAACACTTATGGGTCAATAAATTGTGTTTAAATAAAACATTGACAATGAAAGAAGCTTTTGTTTAAGCTAGCCCCGTGTTTGCTTTTTCTCTCTTTCTCAACTTTATTGACATCATCAAATTTAAATAATAAAAAACAAAAACAAATAGTCACATATGAACAAGTTTAAAGAATAAAAAGAACAAAGTGCTGGGAATTAACAAACAAACAAACCAAAAAACAAACAAACAACTTTCAGTTCAAGGATTGTGCAGAAGCTTTTTACACTAAATAAAAACTATATAACATTAAGGCTGAGGGATAAATAAATAAATAAATAAAGGGGTGCAGATTAATATTCAAGTAACATCAGTCAATGATGTTTTAAAAATCTTTTGGGTCTTTGTTGCTTTTTTATTCTGCAGTTTAGCTAAAGTTTAGTTTTAGCTAGTTAAGTTTAGTTTTCTGTTTATTTCATGTTTGCGGACTAAAAAGTGAACATTATTGTTAAATAATATTAACAAACTACACAGGAAGATCTTGGAGTTCTTAGATGTCTTAGTGATTTATTTCTGAACACAACTTTCCTTCCATATATGAAAAAAAAACCGTGTTTATATAAAAGAAAGTCGAACATGAAAGAAGCTTTTGTTTAAGCTAGCAGCGAAGCTAGCGGAACTGCTTCCGTGTTTTCGGCCACGTTACCGCCGTTCAGCCTGACGTCATCAGACAGCGCCGCATTGTTGACATTAGCGGAGAGAAGAATGAACAGAGACGTGAATTAACGGCTGAGTTAACGGAGCGGCTGCCGGTGGTTTCTGCTCGGTACGTAAACGCGTTTTTACGGTTAGTTTTAACGGCTGCTAGCAGCTGTTAGCCTGCTGCTAGCTCTCCGCTAACCGGCTCCTGTTTCAGGTTCAACCGTGAAGAAAGAAACGTTGTGTGAAGCTGCGAAGAAACAGCAGTGACTTTATTCCGTCTGTCAGACATCTGATACTTAAAATACACGATGTGACTGTGTGAATGTGTCCCGTTATACACCGAACACCGTCAAACCTGCCGCTTTAATGTCTAATTAAACACACGTTCTTTGAGGAATCAGCGGTGTCACTGCTGAAGGAGGAAGTTTTATTTTAAGAGTTTCTGTTACTCATAAACATTTTAACAAAGTCAGTTTAATTTTAAAGAAAGAAATCCTTCTGTAAAGTGTAACTAACCTCTGATGTCTTTTCACAGTTCTGTTGCAGCAGCTGTTCTAATATCTCACACACACTTTTATACTTTAAACGTTAAACTAGAAGACAACATAATATCACAAACATCAAGTAGTTTCTAAGTTTTACACACTTTTTCTGCAGAATATTTTAATTTGGAAGAAAGAAACACTGCGAGTCTGTTAACGAACTGAAACAGGTTTCTGGAAATAATCTACATAATAATAATAATAATAATAATAATAATAATAATTAACTCTTTTTAAACTCCTTCTTTCTGTTTCTACTGAAAGTTTGAAACTTGTTTGACTGTTTAAAATCTTCGACCAGCTGATGTGACGTCACACGGCTGCAAAGTTACCAGAATGAATTCCTAACAAACAAACTGTGGCTTTGAGATGTTTATTCAGTGGTGAATGAATCTTAATGACATAAAGGCTGTGAATGAACAGTTATTGATCGTTGACTCCTTCAGGCTCTCAGGATGCGGCTCTTCTAGCACAGAATGAGTCGTGATGAAGAGACCAAAGCTCGCCGGAGTCTTCCTCTTCGTGGGCTGCCTGCTCGCCTACCTGATGTTTGTGAAGCGTCACTACGGCGCCGCCAAGCCGGACGCCATCAGGCTGCCCCCCCACCAGCAGCAGCAGCGGCGGCGGCCCGGCCTCGAGGCGCCGCTCAGCTTCCAGTACGGCGTCATGTTCGATGCTGGGAGCACTGGGACCAGAGTCCACGTCTTCAAGTTCCACTCGGACCGCAGAGGTCAGAGGTCACAGAGCATCAGCTGATTAATTTCTACATTGATTAGAGAGAAACAGAATGTTTGGCTGCTTTGATTAAACATGAAATGATCAATGACTTTTCTGATCACTGATTGATCGTTTCAAATCTTTAGATTCCTGTTTTGACCCGATGATGATTTCACAATAAAAGCATGACTGTACTACAGCTGCGACATGTAATCAATTAATCGATTAATCACCAGCTATTCTGATAACCGATCAATCATTTTGAGTCATTTTTCTTTCGTCTCTGTGACGTAAACTGAAGATCTTTAATAATGACGTCGTCTTTAGAAACATTGATCAGTATTTTCTGACCAATCAACTGATCGATTAATTACTGATAGTTGCTGCTCTACACTTGATTATCAATATATTAGTTTCCTTTGATAATCAATGGGTGTGCTGGTGTTTGCAGAGCTCCACATGTCAGCAGACTTCTGCTGTTTTTGGCTCAGAGAACGTTTCCTGCAGCGTTGTGGCGTGTCGGCGCTGAGCTGCGTCTCTGTTAGCGTCAGAGCTAACGGACCGATGGCGGCACCGGTTACTTACACAGACGTGGATTAGTGGCGGCTCACATGCAGGCAGTTAAACACACAGGCGGAGCTGCGTGATCCCTGATCAGCTGTTTTCTCCTCAGAAGCTCCTGAACTGGCCCACGAGACGTTCAGAGCCATCAAACCCGGACTGTCCGCCTACGCCGACGACCCGGAGAAGGTACGAGCCGCCGCCGCCGCCGCCTCGTCAATACCACTCTGTCTAGTCATTGATTATTAGTTTTGGCTTTAAATCTGTTGTTGTAGATGTGATCAATAATAAGCCTGATTACTAACTAATCATTAGAAAAGATGCAACAACACAAAACGATTAATTAAATGTTAATAAACAAATGAAATAAAGGAAGGAAACTGAACATGAATCCGTCAGTTTGAGGCAAAAACTACAAACATGATTATTTCAGTTTTAGAAGATGAGGATGCAGGTTTGTTCCTGAAGCCTTCTGCTCCTTTAATGACGTCGTTGTTTCTCCTCCTGCGTCCCGTCTGTCCGCAGTGCACCGCCGGCATCGTGGAGCTGCTGGCGGTGGCGAAGGCCAGCGTCCCGCCGGCCGTGTGGAGCGTCACGCCGGTGGTCCTGAAGGCCACGGCCGGCCTGCGCCTGCTGCCGGGAGCGAAGGCCGACCAGCTGCTGGACAGAGTGAGACAACATGTCAGAGGAGGCGTCATGTGACCACCAGAGATACTACAGCAGCCTGTTTACTGCTGATCAATCAATCAATCAATCAATAATGATCAGAGACGTTCACTGTCGTCTTAAAAACTGACTGAAACGATTAATTGATTATTAAATAGTCGTTGCAGCTCTTTGTTTTATTTCATAATTAAACTGTAAATGAATTCAGACTTTAATGAACTCTCGAGCTGCAGCGATCAGGTGATAATTATTAATTAATAACTATTAATGATTAAATAACCATTAAATGAATCTTCAACAATCAATTAATCTTCAGTCATTTTTAAAGAAAAGATTCTCTGACTGCAGTTTGTTAAACTGAAGTCTTTGGAAACATTGATCAATATTGATTTTTGATCATTTTCTGACATTTTAGCAACTAAAGGACTAATCAATTAATTGAGAAAATCATCTACAGATGAATCAATAATGAAAAAACAGCAGTTTGTTGAAATGTTTGAACTAAAACGATCAATAATCAATAATCTTCCCTCAGTTAACAGACGACACATCTGCGCTGGAATCAGACAGTTTTTGTTTTTTAATTGATTATCAGATAGATTTCCTGTGTTCCTGCTGATCAATAATCCGCTCTGTGTTGGGTCACATTATGCAGCTAATATCCTCACAGGAAGCTAATGTCCCCCCCCCCCCCCCCACAGCTCCTCCTCCTCCTCATCATGGTCGTCATGGTGATGAGAGCCAAAAAAGAAAAGTCTATTAAAGCTTTTAAGTAATCAGTAATAACAGCAGCAGAGCAGCCAAAAAGTGATTTAATCTGAAGCTTTGCTCTCATTATCAGACAGTTTCTGATGCAGCCAAACAGCTGATTACAGATGTGGGGGGGGGGGGAGGGGGGAGGAGGGGGGGGGGCAGAGGGGGGAGGAGGAGAGGAGGGGGGAGGGGAGGGTGGGGGGGGGGTGTTTGTGTGTTTACTGTGGGAGTCGTACCTCAGTCAGACGTTTATTTCACATCCATTTACGTTCTCACACAGAGAGACGAACGACAAACTGCTGCATCTCCCAAAATAAAAGCGCCTGTTTCCTGCTGTTGTTACCGTGGAAACCCTCCCGAAACACCGTCAACATCAACGATGACGACAGTTTCATTCACAAACAGCAGCAGAAGTAAAAAAAACATTCAAAATTGAACTAAAATGATCAACGTGAAGAAATCACAGTTCTGCTGTTCTGTCTAACTGGTTAGCATGCTAACCTGTTAGCATGCTAACCAGTTAGCCCCAGTCCACTCTGTCTTTTAATACCAGTTTGTACCTCAAGAGGCGACAGTGAGTCACTGAAGCGTCCAACATGACAGGAAGAAGCAGCACTTCCTCCTCTAGGTTAGATCTGTTCAGGTAAACGTTAGCTTAGCGTTAGCTCAGCGTTAGCTCAGCGTTAGCTCAGCGTTAGCGTGAACTGATATCGTTATCATACGCAGTCGTAGTCGTAGTTTGCTAGCTAACAGAGCAGTGATGACGCACTAACGCGGCTAACGTAGCGTAACAGACCTTCTGCTTCTTCGCTGCCTCTGATTGGTTGGGAGTGTTTTTACTTTCTGCACCTTTAATCGTGTTTTCAGCTGTTGTGTCTGAAGTTCAGCTCACGTTTGTTCCCTCCAGCTGTGGATGCATCAACATGATTCCTGTTACCATGGTTTCATAATTCAGACCGTTAGCAGCGCCGCTAACGAGTGTTTTATTAACATTCTGCTGTGTGTCCAGGTGAGGGCGCTGTTCCTGGAGTCTCCCTTCCTGTCCAGAGACGACAGCGTGTCCATCATGGACGGCACTGACGAAGGTACGACGTCTTTATTGATCGCTGATAAACCGAAGCGGATCAAACATGAAAACTGATATTTGGGGCTCGGCGAGCTTTGCTGAGGCTTCGTGTGGAACATGATGCTCTTCGTCTCTCTGAGTTCATTAGATTACGGAGACTCGTCGTTTCATTACTGTAATCTGCTGAGTGGATCCTGGAGGTCCCGCTCTGATTTCCCCACTGAGGACCCAAACATGGAGGATTAAACAATGTGCAGATTAAAAGTTAGACGCACCAGTCAGACGCTCTGTGACCAGTCCAGCAGCAGACGCCTGTACACCCCCATAAACCCCCTTTAGACCCCCGTAGACCTACACAGACCCACACAGGCGTCAGTCGGTGTTTCTCCACCATGTTGGGCGAGCAGCGGACTTCCTGGAGGGGCTGTTAGCCGAGCTGCTGCTAACGTTTGCCCAGTTTATTTCTCTGATAACTTAAGATCCAGACGTCCAATGACTAAAATCCTTCTTGCAGCTAAAAGATCAAGTTAAAAACCAGCTAAATTTATCATGAAAATGTGGCTTCAAACTGAATAAAAGTCCATTTCTAACAGTTTGTGTGGAACAAGCACAACAAAGCCCATGTATTATCTTGTATGTGTGTAAGTTACTCTTTGCTAGACGCCATTGTAGCGGACAAACACGGCGCCGACGCATGCATCTTGTGCACTATACTCTTTGGTAGAGGAGGTATGACGCCACCAAATTTTACAGATTAGAGCTTTAAAATGTGAAAATATTGATTTTATTAGATGAACTCAGCCGGCTGAAGCTTCACAGTAACTTCAGATGAACTCCGTCACTTCCACTGTAAAGGTCGTCCTGAAGGTCGTTCTGAAGGTCGTCCTGAAGGTCAGCAGGAATCATTCCAGCAGCTTCACTGATCGTTTTTATGCTCCTGACTCTCAGTGATTCTAACAAACTAAATTAAACTAAATTTATGAAGTGTGAGACCTCAGCAGACTCAGCAGACTCAGCAGACCTCAGCAGACCTCAGCAGACTCAGCAGACTCAGCAGACTTCAGACCTCAGCAGACTCAGCAGACCTCAGCAGACTCAGCAGACTTCAGACCTCAGCAGACTCAGCAGACCTCAGCAGACTCAGCAGACTCAGCAGACTTCAGACCTCAGCAGACTCAGCAGACTCAGCAGACCTCAGCAGACTCAGCAGACTTCAGACTCAGCAGACTCAGCAGACTTCAGACTCAGCAGACTCAGCAGACTCAGCAGACTCAGCAGACTTCAGACCTCAGCAGACTCAGCAGACTCAGCAGACTTCAGACCTCAGCAGACTCAGCAGACTCAGCAGACTTCAGACCTCAGCAGACCTCAGCAGACTCAGCAGACTCAGCAGACTTCAGACCTCAGCAGACTCAGCAGACCTCAGCAGACTCAGCAGACTCAGCAGACTTCAGACCTCAGCAGACTCAGCAGACCTCAGCAGACTCAGCAGACTCAGCAGACTTCAGACCTCAGCAGACTCAGCAGACCTCAGCAGACTCAGCAGACTCAGCAGACCTCAGCAGACTCAGCAGACTTCAGACTCAGCAGACTCAGCAGACTTCAGACTCAGCAGACTCAGCAGACTTCAGACCTCAGCAGACCTCAGCAGACTCAGCAGACCTCAGCAGACTCAGCAGACTCAGCAGACTTCAGACCTCAGCAGACTCAGCAGACTCAGCAGACTTCAGACCTCAGCAGACCTCAGCAGACCTCAGCAGACTCAGCAGACCTCAGCAGACTTCAGACCTCAGCAGACCTCAGCAGACTCAGCAGACCTCAGCAGACTCAGCAGACTCAGCAGACTCAGCAGACTTCAGACCTCAGCAGACTCAGCAGACTTCAGACCTCAGCAGACTCAGCAGACTCAGCAGACTTCAGACCTCAGCAGACTCAGCAGACCTCAGCAGACTTCAGACCTCAGCAGACTCAGCAGACCTCAGCAGACTCAGCAGACCTCAGCAGACCTCAGCAGACTCAGCAGACTCAGCAGACTTCAGACCTCAGCAGACTCAGCAGACTCAGCAGACCTCAGCAGACTCAGCAGACTCAGCAGACTTCAGACCTCAGCAGACTCAGCAGACCTCAGCAGACTCAGCAGACTCAGCAGACTTCAGACTCAGCAGACTCAGCAGACTCAGCAGACCTCAGCAGACTCAGCAGACTCAGCAGACTTCAGACCTCAGCAGACCTCAGCAGACTCAGCAGACTCAGCAGACTCAGCAGACTTCAGACCTCAGCAGACTTCAGACCTCAGCAGACTCAGCAGACTTCAGCAGACTCAGGCAGACTCAGCAGACCTCAGCAGACTTCAGACCTCAGCAGACTCAGCAGACTTCAGACCTCAGCAGACTCAGCAGACTCAGCAGACTTCAGACCTCAGCAGACTCAGCAGACCTCAGCAGACCTCAGCAGACCTCAGCAGACTCAGCAGACTCAGCAGACTTCAGACCCTCAGCAGACTCAGCAGACCTCAGCAGACTCAGCAGACTCAGCAGACTTCAGACCTCAGCAGACTCAGCAGACTCAGCAGACCTCAGCAGACTCAGCAGACTCAGCAGACTTCAGACTCAGCAGACTCAGCAGACTCAGCAGACTTCAGACCTCAGCAGACTCAGCAGACTTCAGCAGACTCAGCAGACTTCAGACCTCAGCAGACTCAGCAGACCTCAGCAGACTCAGCAGACTCAGCAGAGACCTCAGCAGACTCAGCAGACCTCAGCAGACTCAGCAGACTCAGCAGACTTCAGACCTCAGCAGACCTCAGCAGGACTCAGCAGACTCAGCAGACTCAGCAGACTTCAGACCTCAGCAGACTTCAGACCTCAGCAGACTCAGCAGACTTCAGCAGACTCAGCAGACTTCAGACCTCAGCAGACTCAGCAGACCTCAGCAGACCTCAGTAGACTCAGCAGACTCAGCAGAACCTCAGCAGACTTCAGACCTCAGCAGACTCAGCAGACTTCAGACCTCAGCAGACTCAGCAGACTCAGCAGACTTCAGACCTCAGCAGACTCAGCAGACCTCAGCAGACCTCAGCAGACCTCAGCAGACTCAGCAGACCTCAGCAGACTTCAGACCTCAGCAGACTCAGCAGACCTCAGCAGACTCAGCAGACTCAGCAGACTTCAGACCTCAGCAGACTCAGCAGACTCAGCAGACCTCAGCAGACTCAGCAGACTCAGCAGACTTCAGACTCAGCAGACTCAGCAGACTCAGCAGACTTCAGACCTCAGCAGACTCAGCAGACTCAGCAGACCTCAGCAGACTCAGCAGACTCAGCAGACCTCAGCAGACTCAGCAGACCTCAGCAGACTCAGCAGACTCAGCAGACCTCAGCAGACTCAGCAGACCTCAGCAGACTCAGCAGACTCAGCAGACTTCAGACCTCAGCAGACCTCAGCAGACTCAGCAGACTCAGCAGACTTCAGACCTCAGCAGACTCAGCAGACTTCAGCAGACTCAGCAGACTTCAGACCTCAGCAGACTCAGCAGACCTCAGCAGACCTCAGTAGACTCAGCAGACTCAGCAGACCTCAGCAGACTTCAGACCTCAGCAGACTCAGCAGACTCAGCAGACTTCAGACCTCAGCAGACTCAGCAGACTCAGCAGACTTCAGACCTCAGCAGACTCAGCAGACCTCAGCAGACCTCAGCAGACTTCAGACCTCAGCAGACTCAGCAGACTCAGCAGACCTCAGCAGACTCAGCAGACTCAGCAGACCTCAGCAGACTCAGCAGACTCAGCAGACTTCAGACCTCAGCAGACTCAGCAGACTCAGCAGACCTCAGCAGACTTCAGACCTCAGCAGACTTCAGACCTCAGCAGACTCAGCAGACTTCAGACCTCAGCAGACTCAGCAGACTCAGCAGACTTCAGACCTCAGCAGACTCAGCAGACCTCAGCAGGACTCAGCAGACCTCAGCAGACTCAGCAGACTCAGCAGACCTCAGCAGACTCAGCAGACTCAGCAGACCTCAGCAGACTCAGCAGACCTCATCAGACTCAGCAGACTCAGCAGACTCAGCAGACCTCAGCAGACTCAGCAGACCCTCATCAGACTCAGCAGACCTCAGCAGACCTCAGCAGACTCAGCAGACTTCAGACCTCAGCAGACCTCAGCAGACTTCAGACCTCAGTAGACTCAGCAGACTCAGCAGACCTCAGCAGACTCAGCAGACGTGTTCTCAGGTTTCACAGACCGGGCATATGATGGATTGATGGACGGATGATGAGGACGGAGGTCGGCGGGAGGGCGGCAGATGTTAGTTGGGGGGTCAGCGGTGACCCTGCGGTGACCTCCTGCTCTGCCATCACAATGAACCCCACTAATACGACTGTTTATGTTCTATATGAAGCACGTGTAGGTTCCGTGTTTGAAGCGTGTGCAGCTCCACAGATATAATCCAATCCTTCATAAAGTAGTTCATACAAGCAATTATGGCCGTGCGGGATAATGTCCCCACTTAATCTTGAGGGCGATTATCCCTGAGGCTGAAATGTTTTCTCCTTCCCTGTGAGTGGGATCAGCTCGTTACTCCTCTGCCATAAATGTCTTTTAATGATTACTGAATTAACTTCTTTTCCTCGGAGCCACTAATGGAGCGTTCCTGCGCCGCCGAGCCATCAGCGCTGCGCTCAGGAGTCTGACCGGATCGCTCAGCCCTTATTATCGCTCCATACTCTGCCGTCCTTGGCCCGATGCTTACGGCGGGCTGAGATTACCCTCGCAGCGTCCTTGATGGAGCGACTTATTGTTAATGCAGATGTCAGAGTGGGGGGGGGGGGGGGGGGGGGGGGGGGGGGGGGTGGGGGGGGGGGGGGGTGGGGGGTGGTGGGGGGGGCTGCTAAGTTGCCGGTGTTTAGCTCCATGTCCCTCCACATACTTGTTTGTTTTGTTTGAAAATTGCTTCTTAGAGTTTTATGGTAAAGCTCCTATGATACAGTTCCTATCAAGCCCTTTAATCATCCACTTGTGCATGAGCAGCAGGTCAAAGGTCGCTGTAAAAGGCTCTAATGCAGCCAGCTGAGTGCAAATATTCTGCCTCACTAATGTCGTCTTTGAGTTTGACCTGAATACAAAGATCACTCGCTCTGCTCCGATCACGTCGCTGCTGATGTTTGAATCACATCAGTTCATTCAGCAAATAAAACTCATCATTAATTCAGCAAATGATTTTAAAAAGCCACTGACAGAAAAAAAACAAACTTAAAAGTAGAATTTTTGTTCTTTATTTATAAATTAAAAAATGAAACTATAAGAACTTTCCATCTCTGAACTGAGAACCACTGCTGCTGCTGCTTCTTCTTCTTCTACTTCTACTTCTTCTGCTTCCTCTTCTTGTCGTAACAACAGTCAGCAGTGAGTCAGACATCCGGCAGAGAAACAAACCGTCCACAACTCAGCTGTCTTTGTTCACATCCAGAGTCAGCTGTTAAAGTTATTTGGTAACTTTCACTGACTCTCAGTACTTTGGTGCCCCTCCTGTAAACCTCCTGCCCCCCCCCCCCCCCCCCCCCCCCCACAGAGCTGTTGACTGAAGGTGTCCACATACTTCTGGCCGTGTTGTGTGATTTAAATCAGTGATCTAACAGTTTTAATCTTGTGTTTCCATTCAGGGATTTCTGCCTGGATCACCGTCAACTTCCTCACCGGTGAGTCTGACACACAGAACGAAGCAGGAACTCTGCTGAACTGTTATTGGATTAAACTGCAGCTCGCTCTCTCTCTCTCTCTCTCTCTCTCTCTCTCTCTCTCTCTCTCTCTGCAGGTGGTCTCCACCGTGCTGACTCGCCCACGGTTGGGATGTTGGATTTGGGCGGCGGGTCGACTCAGATCACCTTCAGCCCTCAGGACGAGGTGAGGAAGACTCTGAGAGGAAGATCTCTGTGAAACTACCAGGATCCGTTTTACCGCCTCTAATCTGTCAACGCCTCGCTAATCCCAAACAACAGCTGCACATCAGCGGTGACGGCGAGGGCGGAGTGACTGCTTCACACTGCACACGCCAGACTGATCACCTGATCACCTGATCACCTGATCATCTGATCATCTGATCATCTGATCACCTTCTCCTTGGTCATCTTCCCCCAGTATGAGGTCATAAGCCCCGCCCCCTCCCTGTCGTTTTAGGTCTTTCATGTTTTCATCAGTTTGTTTTTAAGTAGTTGTTTGATGATATAAAAAGTGGGTGTGACATCATGATTGACAGCTGTGACAGCCGCCGTTAGATGGCTGAGGGGGCGTGTCCTGCCGCCCGACTCCACTGCGCTGACTCTGCCTCCAAATGACATCACACAAGCAAGATGGCCGCTCCTGGAAAGGAAGTGGAGACGCGTCGGCCATCTTTAAAAACCGTCTGCGGTCAAATGAACTCTGACGATTGTTTCAACTTCCTCTCTGCAGAAAACCATCCAGACGTCACCGATAGAATCCATCAGATCCTTCCAGATGTTCAACAACACACACACCGTCTACACACACAGGTACACACACACCGTCTACACACACAGGTACACACACACCGTCTACACACACAGGTACACACACACCGTCTACACACACAGGTACACACACACCGTCTACACACACAGGTACACACACACACCGTCTACACACACCGTCTACACACACACCGTCTACACACACAGGTACACACACACACACACCGTCTACACACACAGGTACACACACACCGTCTACACACACAGGTACACACACAGGTACACACACAGGTACACACACAGGTACACACACACCGTCTACACACACAGGTACACACACACCGTCTACACACACAGGTACACACACACCGTCTACACACACAGGTACACACACACCGTCTACACACACAGGTACACACACACACCGTCTACACACACACCGTCTACACACACAGGTACACACACACACACACCGTCTACACACACACCGTCTACACACACAGGTACACACACAGGTACACACACACACACCGTCTACACACACAGGTACACACACACCGTCTACACACACAGGTACACACACAGGTACACACACACCGTCTACACACACAGGTACACACACACCGTCTACACACACAGGTACACACACACCGTCTACACACACAGGT
>CM055852.1:30010866-30018366 GCA_029490765.1 Euthynnus affinis
GTCTACATCTCAGTCCTGCTGCAGGAACTCGGCTTCCCTCCAAACAAACAGTTCAAGGTGACGAAAGAAACTGAAGAACATTTACTGAAGTTCTGCAAGTTTAATCCAGTTTAGAGCTTCTTTACTGTTTTATTTCCATGTGATACTTTCTACATTCAGAGGGAAATATTGTACTTTCTACTCCACTACATTTATTTGACAGCTTTAGTTACTTTTCAGATGCAGATTTGACACAATGGATAATATAACAAGCTTTTAAAATACAACACATTGTTAAAGATGAAACCAGTGGTTTCCAACCTTTTTGTCTTTTGACGTCTTACAAAAAGCAGTGTGTAGTCGGGGTCACATTTCACATGTCTATGAGTTGTTAACAGCTCCACCAAATAGTGATTTTTCCCTCTAAACTTCTCACATGCTTTCATTTCAATAAATGTTCAAATGATCCAATATTTTAGCAAAAATCAAAGATTAGAGAAAAAGTCCAGAAACTGAAAACAGATTTGTGGATCAGAACTTTGTTTTTTCTTCTTTCCTCTCCCATTAATCATCTCACGACCCCTCAGATTTATCTGCTGACCCTTTGGAGGGCCCCGACCCCTAGGTTGGGAACCAGTGGACTAAACTAGCTAACTGTATATAAAGTAGTGTAAACTAGCTCCACCTCCAGCAGCTACAACAGTAACATGCACACAGCAGCTTCACTCCTGAATCCTGCAGCTTGTTTCCACTCAGATCCAGCTCTCTCAGATGGGAGGGGTTGGACTTCAGAGCTGAGGCCAGAGAAGCACAGCTGATCTCTGACAAACTGCAGCCAGCAAATGTCAATAAAGAATAAATTAATAATAATAATCTAATGATGTCATATATAATAATATATCAGTCAGAGGGACCAAACCACTACTTTTACTGCAACACTTTAACTACATCAAGCTCAGAATACTGATGGACTTTTACTTTTCTGGACTACAGTTGGCGAGAACCATCAACCAGGTGGAAACCAGTTGGGCTCTGGGAGCAACTTTCCATTACATCGAGTCCCTGAAGAGACACTGAAGTCACACAGCTTCCTGGATGTTGGAGGCTCTGGACCCTCCTGAGGTTCTGGACCCTCCTGAGGCTCTGGACCCTCCTGAGGCTCTGGACCCTCCTCAGGCTCTGGACCCTCCTCAGGCTCTGGACCCTCCTGAGGTTCTGGACCCTCCTGAGGTTCTGGACCCTCCTGAGGCTCTGGACCCTCCTGAGGCTCTGGACCCTCCTCAGGCTCTGGACCCTCCTCAGGCTCTGGACCCTCCTGAGGCTCTGGACCCTCCTGGTCTCATGGTGACCCTGAAGCTTCTCTCCTATTGGCTGATCTCTCGCAGGTGTTCTTGGTTTTATTTCAGACTGAAATATCTCAACAACTATCAGATGACTTTATGTGAAACGTGGTTCAGGTACTCATGTAGAGCTGCAGCTAATCAATATGTTCATTACTGATCGATTGATTAGTTGTTTGAGCCATAAAATCAGGATCAATGTTTCCACAGATCTTCAGTTTACTGTCAGAGAGACGAAAGAAACCAGAAAATATTCACATTTAACAAACTGGAATCAGACTTTTATTTTTTTTAAAAATACTCAAAACAATTAATTGATCATCAGAATAGTTGGAGATCAATTTAATAGTTGACGACTAATTGATTAATTTATTGGTTGCAGCTCTACATTACTGTAACTGCATTTCTGCCAGACGGTGTGAGGTCACGTCTTCCCGACCAATCACGGCTGCCGACTTTGCCTCTTAACAGCAGCCAATAGGAGTCGAGATGTCGGCTTCCAATCAGATCACACCGTCGACTCTGACCGTCCAATCAGATGCTCCGAGCTGCACTTTGCTTCGTGTTTAAGCTGAAACAGGAAACGTCCTCTGAACGCAGTGACCTCATGGAAACACTCCACACTAGAGACTGAAACCTGCACATATCAACTATTGATCGACTATTGATAAGTTATCAGCAGTTCATTTTAAACAATAACATCAATATTTATATTCCTCTTATATTTTATCTCGTGTTGGGATTAAATCAGTATAAACATGTTTTATTGTTCTGATCTTCAATGTTTGTGCCAAAAATATGAAACTTTTTTTCCTCTGAAGTGTTAAACCAGTGAATCCTCATACAGACCATAATATAATAATAATAAACAGTGATGGACTGGTCGTCCTGTAATGTCACATGACCCCTGTCACATGACTCCATAGTTATATTTGTTATAATTTAATCAAGAAAAAAGAAGAAACCCTGTATAATCACTGCTCCCAGTTTAACCAGTTTAACCAGTAAACACTGGTTCACTCTGCCTGTAACGACAGCGACTCTGATTGTTTCCTGCTGGTTTTTATTAGCAGCCACATCTGTAATAAAACAGATGTTCAACGTGTGTCGAGCAGCAGAACAAAGTTCAGCGTCTGCAGCTCAACGGCCACTTACTGGAAAACTCTGATGATGAAGGCCAAACGGAAAGATGTTCTGTTCAAATAAAGTGTTACCAAAATAAAACTCCCTGCGTCTTTAATAATCAGCCTAGAAATGTTCATAAATGTTAATAATGTAGTTCTCAGAAGATCTGAAAGTTTGATTTCATCATTTCCTGTTTTGTGTTGATTTCTTGTGTACGAATCTGAACATGCAGACGAGTGAAGATTAAAACGTGGTGAGTAAAGCGTTAAAATTAAACTTTTAGTGGATCAACAGAATTCATTTGTTCAAACATTTTTGGTTTTTAAAACTTATTTTTAGTCTGTCAGCTCCAGTTTTAATCAAACAAGACGTTTCTTTAAGAATCTGAAGATGTTTTCAGTATTTTCTGTCGTAGATTAAACATTTAATGCTAACAGTTAGCTGCAGCGCTAGCTACCATGCTAACAGTTAGCTGCAGCGCTAGCTACCATGCTAACAGTTAGCTGCAGCGCCATTTTAGATTAACAGAATGATGTGTTCAGGAGCAGCTGGTTTTTTGTGGCGCTGCTGTAAATCTGCAGCAGTGAAGCTTCGACAGAAACTTTTCACAAACAAACTTTTATTCATGTGAACTTTCAAAGAAACGAGCTCAAAAGCAGCGAATCAAACAGCCGTCTGTCGCTGTGATGTCACAGCCGGACAGTCACCTGAAACAGCAGCAGCTCTGATTGGACCTTCAGCAACAGGAAGTGAGCGAGCCAAGTAAGAACAGGAAAGGGCGTGGTCTCTGTGAGGAGGCGGGGCCTCAGAGGAAGGCGTCGCACCACTCCTTCAGGCACTGAGCGCAGGATCCCGCCTGCCGGGAGTTGGCGCCGCTGGCGTCTTTCAGCCACTCGGTGAACAGATCCGTGTCTTTCTTCAGGAGGAGGAACTGACCGAGAACCACGAAGGCCTGAGAACACGCAGAGAACACGCAACACGTCAAACACGCAACACGTCAAACAGATTAACAGACTTCTTGATTTGTCGCTGAGGCTTCATATAAACTATAAACAGATTCCAACAGGATGATTTCACTCCATTATAAATTCATGATGAAGGATCTAATGCAGGAATCATTACCGGTTCCCACACCGGTTCCCTCACCGGTTCCCTCACCGGTTCCCTCACCGGTTCCCTCACCGGTTCCCACACCGGTTCCCTCACTGGTTCCCTCACTGGTTCCCACCTTATCGAAGCCCTGCTGCTCCAGTTTCTTTCCCAGTATCTCTCCGATGCCCGACAGACTCGTCACTGGTTTGTCTCCCATCGGTTCGCCCACGAAGTCTCGATGTTTCTGCGACGTCGTCGACATCCTGCGGAGCAACGAGTCCGTCAGACCAGCAGCCAATGAAAACGCTCCGACTGCATCAGCTGACGTAAACAACATGACGACGAAACGCTTTTAAGAAACGTCCCGACAACTAATTTATAACCTCCAGTTAACGTCACAGACATTTATGGTTCAATACATAAAACTGTTGAGTCGACTTTATGAAGAATAAACAAATAAACAACAAATATAACAAACAAATAAACAAACTGCAGCAGCGTCTCTGGAAAATAAAGTTTATAAAGTTTTAATGTTAAATTTAATTAAATCTGAAAAACTCAAATCTTGTTTATTATGAACTGAAGATCAATTAATTGATTAGTGAACAGAAAATTAATCACAAACTGTTTTGATAATTGATTTTTTTAATTGGTTGGTTTTATTGGTTCTGACCAAAATATCAATAATGCAGCTTAAAGATTATATTGATTATATATTTATACATTCAGGAATGTTTTTAGGGTTTGATAGATCAGATCAATCATATACGATCAATAATTCACATTTGTAGGATTAAATGTTAAAAAATAAACGGTGATGTCATCAGCCAATTATCCAACATGAAGAAGAAACAAGCTGATTCTAAACAGATCAATCACTTTTGTATTGATCGTCTGATTTTATTCTGAAAGGTCGTATGTTGTTATTTATTGATCTGTTATTGATTAATAATCGGCTGGAGCTTCTCTGAACATCTGATCTGGTTTTAAATGTTAAATTTTCGTCATCAATCAACAGGAAGGACAAACTGATCAGATTCCGACAGACACAATGTATTTATAATGTTTGTGATATTGATCATTAATCATTGATCATTAATCATTGATCTTTAATCATTGATCTTTCAGTTCACTCAGATCCTGATAAACTTTTCCTTCATTAATCATGTTTGAATTATTAGATTTTACTTAACGCTGACTGACTGACTGATTGATTGATTGATTGATTGATTGACAGGCTTCTTACAGCCTGGGAGCCTACTGGCTGTTTCCATGGAGACGGGATCAGCTCATTAGTGCAGCTGTGATGCTAATTAACGGTTTTATTGATTTGTCTTCTTTGTGTTACAGACGTCGTTTAATTATCGCGAGACTTGGGTCGAAAGTTTGGGACCAGACCGCGTGCAGCATTAAACGTCTCGTGTGCTTTGTTGTTGCTATTTTACCGCCTTTGAACTGAAGTCAGAGTACCTGAAAACGTTCCTGCAGTAACACGTGGTCTTACCTGCTGCAGCTGTTCCGGGTCCGCGTGCAGGAGGATCAGGTGACTTCACGTTCAGCGGCACAAACACAAAATTTAAACCAGTTTTCACCTCAGACGTTCTTCATCAGACTTCCGGTTGGAGAGAAGCTGCGCGCGCTTTGACTCACCTGAGATCAGAAACTCCGCAAACTGCACGAGGACCCCCGAGAGGAAAAAAAACGCGCGCTTTATTTAGAAACACGGAAGTGGGAGCTGACGCCGATAGCCTGACGTCATCACGCAGAGAGTCAAAGATGGTTTATGTTGAAGAGGAGTCACTCTGAAAAATAAAGAGCTGCGACTTCTTATTGTTTAATATTTAAAAATAAAACCCAGTAAATGATTTATTTTAGTTTTTACAAATAAAGTTCATGTTTGTTAATTGAATCTCATGTTTATGTTCATATTTATGATAGAATATAATATTAATTATACGGTTAATTATCATATTTATATATGAAGCTGTAAGAATTAATAATCATAATTACTATTATAACTGTATATATATATATATATATATATATATATATATACATATATACATATATATATATATATATATATACATATATACATACATACATATATGTAATTTTCTGTTTTATATTTGAATCTTTTTAAACAGTGTGTTAACTGTTGGCGCCTCCTGCTGCTCCGTCTGTGAACTGCAGTCTGACTCAATGTAATGATGATTTATTCATTCATACTTTATCTTCTTAATTAGTTTTTATTTTTCAGGAATCAAACGGGACACGATGATAGCAGATATATTTATTTTGTGTGTAAACAGAATTCAAAGAGACGTCAGTGGAGCCTGAAGACGAAAGCAATACATATATATTTAAATAAAATAACTAACAGAGAATAAACGTTAACATTCTTCATATATTTGGGCTGAAACAAACACAAGAGAACAACTTTTAGTAAATAATAATAATAAATTAATTTTGTATGTAAACAGAATTCAAAGAGACGTCAGTGATTTTAATTTAGATTCAAAAGGAGGAAATATTCATGTTTAATGTTTAAATTGTAAGAAGGACCTGATGATGTAATGATGTGAAATATGAAAGAGTTCTGGCTGTTCCTGGTTCCCACATGGTGAAGCTGATCACCTGAGTGGATCAATAATGATCAAAAATGTCCTGGTGGGGTAAAAACACTGAATAAAGCAGTTTCAGCTAAAAAATCAGTGTTTCTCCACCATGTTGGGCGAGCAGCGGACTTCCTGGAGGGGCTGTTAGCCGAGCTGCTGCTAACGTTTGCCCAGTTTATTTCTCTGATAACTTAAGATCCAGACGTCCAATGACTAAAATCCTTCTTGCGGCTAAAAGATCAAGTTAAAAACCAGCTAAATTTATCATGAAAATGTGGCTTCAAACTGAATAAAAGTCCATTTCTAACAGTTTGTGTGGAACAAGCACAACAAAGCCCATGTATTATCTTGTATGTGTGTAAGTTACTCTTTGCTAGACACCATTGTAGCGGACAAACACGGCGCCGACGCATGCATCTTGTGCACTATACTCTTTGGTAGAGGAGGTATGACGCCATTGACAGGCCACCAAATGAAACGGTCCGTTACTTTGATTAAAATGACAGATTTCTCTGGGTTTGAACATTAATGTAAGAACACAACTCAACAACATATAGAACATAGGTCTAGACCTGAGTGACAACAACCTGACGGTTTCAGGAGAGAAGCTTCTGTCTGGTCTAGTTGTTGGTCATGTGACGGTGTGTTGTTGTTGTTGGGGACGTTTGCTGACCTTAAGTTACATTTATTGTTTTGTTTTTTGGACTCTTTTTTTGTATTTCAGACTAAATGTTTGTAGAAAAAACTGTTTTCTGGTCAAAGTGACTTTGAAACCAGAAATAACGTCTCTGTGACATCACAGGTGTGTTATGGGTAATGGAGTCCTTTAACATTCATTTAGTTCAACATACTGAAATAAACCTTCACTGCATTTCTGATGTTTATGTTTATCTGATATTTAACAACAAAAAACAAACCAGACCAACAGCTACATAAAACAAGAAATATTTAATTCATAATTCAAGTCATAACAGGCCTTCAAACTGAGACTCAGGAAAACAAACCGGATGCAGAAACATCCAGAAGAGTCGCACATGATCACATGACCCCCCCAAAAATAAAATAATTAAAACTGACAAACAGAAACAAACAGAAATCAGATTTTAAAGAATCAAAATAAAATAAAACCTTAAAAAGATTAAAAAAAAAACAAAACTGAGATTTTTTCATTTCTTCACGTCTGTTTGATTCCAGTTTGGTTTGATCGTCCTCGAAGAGACAGCGTGTCAAAACAACAACACTGTCGCCGTGGCAACCCTGTGCAGCGGCTCGAAGCCAGTGTGTGTGTGTGTGTTGTTGTTGTCGGAGGAGGAATGATAACGGAAAAGGAATCATGTGTTTGTGTT
>CM055852.1:30020866-30050866 GCA_029490765.1 Euthynnus affinis
GTTTATTGACATTTGGTGCGGAGTGAAGACACAAACACACATTTCATTTTGTACATTTGGTGAGTGCAGTTTGTCAGAGATCAGCTGTGCTTCTCTGGCCTCAGCTCTGAAGTCCAACCCCTCCCATCTGAGAGAGCTGGATCTGAGTGGAAACAAGCTGCAGGATTCAGGAGTGAAGCTGCTGTGTGCATGTTACTGTTGTAGCTGCTGGAGGTGGAGCTAGTTTACACTACTTTATATACAGTTAGCTAGTTTAGTCCACTGGTTCCCAACCTAGGGGTCGGGGCCCCTCCAAAGGGTCAGCAGATAAATCTGAGGGGTCGTGAGATGATTAATGGGAGAGGAAAGAAGAAAAAACAAAGTTCTGATTCACAAATCTGTTTTCAGTTTTTGGACTTTTTCTCTAATCTTTGATTTTTTGCTGAAATATTGGATCATTTGAACATTTATTGAAATGAAAGCATGTGAGAAGTTTAGAGGGAAAAATCACTATTTGGTGGAGCTGTTAACAACTCATAGACATGTGAAATGTGACCCCGACTACACACTGCTTTTTGTAAGACGTCAAAAGACTAAAATATTTTACCTTGTACAGTTGGACTCTGTGGTCTCCTCCTCTGCACACAAACACAGCAGGTTAAAGGTCAAACAGGACACTGAGAGCGATGACGTGATGATGAGGTGTGTGTGTGTGTGAGAGTCACCTGGTCCCTGCATTGCCATGGAGATAGAGGATAACAGGGTGGGCGGAGCTCAGCGTGGCGTCAAACCAGTCGCCTTGTTTCCCCTGAGCTTCTCTCCACATCTGAGCAGGAACTGTGTGCCTGAAACACGTTATTGATCATCTATAGATTATTGCTGTACGATACCTGATAGTGTGTGTGTGTGTGTGTGAGTGTGTGTGTGTGTGTGTGTGTGTGTGTGAGTGTGTGTGTGTGTGTGTGTGTGTGTGTTACCAGACTCCGATCTTGAGTCCAGCTTCAGGCTCCAGGTAGAAGTTGTGTGTGTGGTTCAATCCCTGGTCCAGAGGTCGCTTCAGGTCGATGAAGTACGGCATCCTGACTGAGGGCGGATAAAGGTCAGAGGTCACTGAGAGGTCACATGACTGCTGACTGACATGCTTCTGCCAGCATGTGATGTCACAGCAGCTGTCAGATCAGGTTTCACTTCCTCCCACACGGAGCAGCAACATGAGCCTGTCTGACCTTTGACCTCTGAGACACTTAAACATCTGATCAACAACTCAGTTTATCAGATATAATAATAATAATAATAATAATAATAATAATAATAAATAAAACGTTATAAACAGATTTTCTTGTTATAATGAGAATAAATCAGAAAACAACAGATATATGAGACTGATCAGCTGATTGTTTTCAGTCAGTGGCTGATTGATCGCTGCAGCAGCACAATCAATAAAACCACCTGGAAACGTTGGAAAGTCTGTTTCAACTTAACAGGTTGGAAACTTTAATCTCAGAAAAAAGAGAAAACAAAAGCAGCTTCTAGTAGTTTAAATATGATTCTACATCATACAGATAACAGATAATCTACAAATAATCAATATATAATCTATATAATAATCTATAGATATCCTTCTGATGTTGACTCTGTGACAGATTTACTGCTGCAACAGAGGAAATAAACTGCAGAAGAAGAAGAAGAAGCAGAAGAAGAAGCAGAAGAAGAAGAAGAGTGACTCACCGAAGTTGAGGAAGACGAGTTTGGCCTGGATGGACGGACAGAGTTTGATGATGAAGGGAATGGAGACGTAGACCATCAGCAGCCATAGAACCATCCTCTTCAGCTTCCCCATCAGACCCAACCTGAGGACACACAGACCACCAGACCATCAGACCACCAGACCATCAGACCATCAGACCACCAGACCAGCAGAACATCAGACCATCAAACCACCAGACCATCAGACCACCAGACCATCAGACCACCAGACCATCAGACCACCAGACCATCAAACCATCAGACCACCAGACCATCAGACCACCAGACCATCAGAACATCAGAAACCCAGCTAGTGTTGAAATAACTTATTGAACTTTGATCCAGTTTGTTGCTGAACATTTAGTTTACAGGCAGTTTTGTGTTTCTGTGTTTTCATGTTTTCAGTTTGAATCTGTTTTTCTTTGTTTTCTTCTTGAATATGAGAGAAATAAATAAACAAATAATCATAATGACGCAAGAACAAACAGTTGTAACGTTAATAAAAGTGGTTTCTGTCTCTGAGCTGCAGGCTGAACTGAACGCTGATATCTGATCAGTCAGAGAGAAAGCTGATCGCTCACTTTGATAACGCTGCTGTCACATGATCCAGCCGCTGTCACATCTAAATTATTCATCCAGCAGAGCAGAACAGAGGAGAACAGAGAACAGAGCAGAGAACAGAACAGAGCAGAACAGAGAACAGAACAGAGAACAGAACAGAACAGAGAACAGAGAACAGAGGAGAACAGAGAACAGAACAGAACAAAGAATAGAGCAGAACAGAGAACAGAGCAGAACAGAGAACAGAGCAGAGCAGAACAGAGAACAGAACAGAGAACAGAGCAGAGCAGAACAGAGAACAGAACAGAGCAGAACAGAGAACAGAGCAGAACAGAGAACAGAGCAGAGCAGAACAGAGAACAGAACAGAGAACAGAGCAGAGCAGAACAGAGAACAGAACAGAACAGAACAGAACAGAACAGAACAGAACAGAACAGAGCAGAACAGAGAACAGAACAGAACAGAACAGAACAAAGAACAGAGCAGAACAAAGAACAGAGCAGAACAGAGAACAGAGCAGAACAGAGAACAGAGCAGAGCAGAACAGAGAACAGAACAGAACAGAACAGAGAACAGAACAGAGAACAGAGAACAGAGCAGAACAGAGCAGAGAACAGAACAGAGAACAGAGCAGAGCAGAGAACAGAGCAGAGAACAGAGAACAGAACAGAACAGAGAACAGAGCAGAACAGAACAGAGAACAGAGCAGAGAACAGAACAGAGCAGAGAACAGAGCAGAGAACAGAACAGAGCAGAGAACAGAACAGAGCAGAGAACAGAACAGAGCAGAGAACAGAACAGAGCAGAGAACAGAACAGAGCAGAGAACAGAGCAGAGCAGAGAACAGAGCAGAGCAGAACAGAGAACAGAACAGAGCAGAGAACAGAACAGAGCAGAGAACAGAGCAGAGAACAGAACAGAGCAGAGAACAGAACAGAGCAGAGAACAGAACAGAGCAGAGAACAGAGCAGAGCAGAACAGAGAACAGAACAGAGAACAGAGAACAGAGCAGAGAACAGAACAGAGAACAGAGCAGAACAGACCAGAACAGACCAGAGAACAGAGCAGAGAACAGAACAGAGAACAGAACAGAGAACAGAACAGAACAGAGCAGAGCAGAGCAGAGAACAGAAGAGAGAACAGAACAGAGAACAGAACAGACCAGAGAACAGAGCAGAAAGCTGACCAATCAGAACAGAGCAGCTCATCAGGAGGCGGGGCCTGTTTCAGACAGAGGCTGAACTGAGGGGCAGCATGAAGGACCAGTAGAAGATCAATAAGGAGTTTTAACTGGAAATCGTTGTGGATTTTCTGAGCTGACATCGGCAGTTTTCAGTTTAAAGAAGAAGAACCAAAAGAGGAGTTTGCTGAAAATTCTGGGAATGTTTTAATGATCAATGGAGAATAGAGAAACACGTCTTCATCCAGACGGTGTCTCAACTCGTCTCAAACCCTGAAAGTCCAAAACCAGCATTTAAACAAATCAGAGAAACTGGTTCATCAGCTCCAAATCATAAATCTGTGAGCTCTGGTTGTATCTCAGGTCTTTGTCTTGTTTGGTCTGGTGATGGTTCTCCTGTGAGGCTCCTGCTTATCAAACAGCCTTCATCTCCTCTGTAGCTCAGGTCAGTCATGAAATATCCAGAACAGAAACCATTAAAGATATTCCAGTAGAGCCCCAGAATATAAAAATAGAGCTGGAGATGTGAAGAATGTGAGTCCTTTAAGTGAAGATGGAGCCGGTTCTTTAACATCTCTCTGCAGCTCCAGTACGACACTGGGAGTTACTGGTTTTTATGTTTCCAGTGACTGACTGGTTCAGTGTGTCCTGTAGCCCTCCTCCTCCTCCTCCTCCTCCTCCTCCTCCTCCTCCTCCTCCTCCTGGTCTCTCTGGTGGGTTCATCTCAAGGTGACTTTGAGGTTGCAGCGTGACATCAGCTAATAATACTGCAGGCTCGCTGCCAGCTGCTGAATGCAAGAGAGAGTGTGTGTGTGTGTGTGTGTGTGTGTTACTGTGTGTGTGTGTGTGTTACTGTGTGTGTGTGTGTGTGTTACTGTGTGTGTGTGTGTGTGTGTGTGTGTGTGAGAGAGATATTTGCAGCTCAGTCAGGATCAGATGTGACAGACTCTTAGCAGGAAGTAGAATTATTCTACAACTTCTTAATCTGACTTTGTTAACGTGTAAACGATACGAGCATATTGATGATTGATGATTGATGATTGATACTCGTCCCTGCTGATCATCTTTCACTCTGTAGGTCTTCTGAGTCTTCAGATTAACAGGAAGTTGTTAGTTTCACTCCATTTTCGGGCTGCACAGCAGCGTCGTGTCTTCTGACTCTCAGCCTCTAAAACTCTGAGTCATTCTGGTTTATAAACTCTAATAAATTAAATTATTGATCTGTTTATCATCATTTTTCAAATCACTTAAAGATGACTCAAATATCAAACAGTTGCAGCTCTGACGTCTGCAAACGTCTCATCTGTCTGATTAACAGTTTAACATCATAAAGAACTTACACTAATCATAGAAACAACTGAAACAATCACTCAGTCATCTGAATAGTTGCTGATTCATCTTCTGCAGACCGACTATCATCCATCAGCCTGACAGTCATTATTTCACTCAGCTGCTTCGTTCTGTGTTTCTGTGGTAAATGAGGTGGAAACACAACCTGTCACTAAAACACCAGCATCATGTGATCAGAAACCTTTCAGTCGTTTGTTAACATTTATTGAGTTTTTTGATTTTGGTGTTCAGTAGTTTTAATCAGAAACAAGCAGTGAACAAAATATCATCATCTTTAAGTTAATATGCTGGACGTGTCAGCAAACAGCTGCTTGTTTCCACATCCAGCAACTTTATCATCACTTTGATAACGCCAGTAATTTCTAGTGGGGTTCCTCAAGGTTCTATTCCCGGACACACAGATGATCACTGGTTCCAGTTAAACACACAGATGATCACTGGTTCCAGTTGGACACACAGATGATCACTGGTTCCAGTTAGACACACAGATGATCACTGGTTCCAGTTGGACACACAGATGATCACTGGTTCCAGTTAGACACACAGATGATCACTGGTTCCAGTTGGACACACAGATGATCACTGGTTCCAGTTAGACACACAGATGATCACTGGTTCCAGTTAGACACACAGATGATCACTGGTTCCAGTTAGACACACAGATGATCACTGGTTCCAGTTGGACACACAGATGATCACTGGTTCCAGTTAGACACACAGATGATCACTGGTTCCAGTTAGACACACAGATGATCACTGGTTCCAGTTAGACACACAGATGATCACTGGTTCCAGTTAGACACACAGATGATCAGTGGTTCCAGTTAGACACACAGATGATCACTGGTTCCAGTTAGACACACAGATGATCACTGGTTCCAGTTGGACACACAGATGATCACTGGTTCCAGTTAGACACAGATGATCACTGGTTCCAGTTAGACACACAGATGATCAGTGGTTCCAGTTAGACACACAGATGATCACTGGTTCCAGTTAGACACACAGATGATCACTGGTTCCAGTTGGACACACAGATGATCACTGGTTCCAGTTAGACACAGATGATCACTGGTTCCAGTTAGACACACAGATGATCACTGGTTCCAGTTAGACACACAGATGATCACTGGTTCCAGTTGGACACACAGATGATCACTGGTTCCAGTTGGACACAGATGATCAGTGGTTCCAGTTAGACACAGATGATCAGTGGTTCCAGTTAGACACACAGATGATCACTGGTTCCAGTTAGACACACAGATGATCACTGGTTCCAGTTAGACACACAGATGATCACTGGTTCCAGTTGGACACAGATGATCACTGGTTCCAGTTAGACACACAGATGATCACTGGTTCCAGTTAGACACACAGATGATCACTGGTTCCAGTTAGACACAGATGATCACTGGTTCCAGTTGGACACACAGATGATCACTGGTTCCAGTTGGACACACAGATGATCACTGGTTCCAGTTAGACACAGATGATCACTGGTTCCAGTTAGACACAGTTGATCACTGGTTCCAGTTGGACACACAGATGATCACTGGTTCCAGTTAGACACAGTTGATCACTGGTTCCAGTTAGACACACAGATGATCACTGGTTCCAGTTAGACACACAGATGGTCACTGGTTCCAGTTAGACACAGATGATCACTGGTTCCAGTTAGACACACAGATGATCACTGGTTCCAGTTAGACACACAGATGATCACTGGTTCCAGTTGGACACATAGATGATCACTGGTTCCAGTTCCAGTTTAAAATGTTTTACAGATTAAACGATGAATCAATAATAAACTTTAGTTGATTTAAAATGTTTTAATTAATTTTTATTAATCATTTAATCTTTAATTTGTCAGAAAAAGACGACGTCATGAAAGATCTTCAGTTTAGCGTCACAGAGACTAAAAACACCAGAAAATATTCACAGAAAAGTTCAGAGTTCTTCTTAAAACATTTTGTTATTCTGACAGAAGTTTTGCTTTTAAAACTTTTGATTTAAACAGTTGTAGATTAATTATTATCTCCTGATTAACTAATCGATCACTGGACTAATTATTTCAGCGTTTGTTATTTACCGTCTTCAGTTCGTCTCCACCTCTGAGCTCCACAGACACAACGAAGACAACGAGCTCTCAGCCTGAAGATAATCATCTTATCAGAGGTCAGAGGTCAGAGACGCTGACTCAGACTTCCTCTTTCGATGTTTGAGGTTGGATGATGAAACGCAGACGGCAGATAAACCGGCAGATCTAATTCTGGACTTCACCTGTTCAGACGAGGTCAGGCTTCACTTAGAGGGACGGCAGCTCGTTAACGTTCATTCATTAAACCAGGAACCACTGAGGGAGCCCAACCAGAGGTTCAGAGTCCAGGAGGGTTCAGAGTCCAGGAGGGTTCAGAGTCCAGGAGGGTTCAGAGTCCAGGAGGATTCAGAGTCCAGGAGGGTTCAGAGTCCAGGAGGGTTCAGAGTCCAGGAGGGTTCAGAGTCCAGGAGGGTTCAGAGTCCAGGAGGGTTCAGAGTCCAGGAGGATTCAGAGTCCAGGAGGATTCAGAGTCCAGGAGGGTTCAGAGTCCAGGAGGATTCAGAGTCCAGGAGGGTTCAGAGTCCAGGAGGATTCAGAGTCCAGGAGGATTCAGAGTCCAGGAGGATTCAGAGTCCAGGAGGATTCAGAACTTTATAATCTTTATAAACAGACAGTGATGGTTCCAGAGAGGATTAACGGACTCATCATAAAGGACTTGGCGCTGATTCCTGCCGTGATGAACAACGAGCGACCGGCGAGCACGCAGAGACTCAGAGGGGAGTATAATCCAGGTTACTTTCTGCAGCTACAATTTACAGACGTCCAGCTTTTCACTGGACGCCAGTAGAGTCCCCAATCAGTCACCTGAGCCCGCAACCCATACCTGTGAGGGTCTAGATCCACCTGTGAGGGTCTTAATCTACCAGTGAGGGTCTAGATCCACCTGTGAGGGTCTTAATCTACCAGTGAGGGTCTAAATCTACCAGTGAGGGTCTTAATCTACCAGTGAGGGTCTAAATCTACCAGTGAGGGTCTTAATCTACCAGTGAGGGTCTAAATCTACCAGTGAGGGGTCTTAATCTACCTGTGAGGGTCTAGATCCACCTGTGAGGGTCTTAATCTACCAGTGAGGGTCTAAATCTACCAGTGAGGGTCTTAATCTACCTGTGAGGGTCTAAATCTACCTGTGAGGGGTCTAAATCTACCTGTGAGGGTCTTAATCTACCAGTGAGGGGTCTTAATCTACCTGTGAGGGTCTTAATCTACCTGTGAGGGTCTTAATCCACCTGTGAGGGTCTAAATCTACCTGTGAGGGTCTTAATCTACCAGTGAGGGTCTAAATCTACCAGTGAGGGTCTTAATCTACCAGTGAGGGTCTAAATCTACCAGTGAGGGTCTTAATCTACCAGTGAGGGTCTAAATCTACCTGTGAGGGTCTTAATCTACCAGTGAGGGTCTAAATCTACCAGTGAGGGTCTAAAACTACCTGTGAGGGTCTTAATCCACCTGTGAGGGTCTAGATCTACCTGTGAGGGTCTTAATCCACCTGTGAGGGTCTTAATCTACCTGTGAGGGTCTAAATCTACCTGTGAGGGGTCTTAATCTACCTGTGAGGGTCTAAATCTACCTGTGAGGGGTCTTAATCTACCTGTGAGGGTCTAAATCTACCTGTGAGGGTCTAAATCTACCTGTGAGGGTCTAAATCTACCTGTGAGGGGTCTTAATCTACCTGTGAGGGTCTAAATCTACCTGTGAGGGGTCTTAATCTACCTGTGAGGGTCTTAATCTACCTGTGAGGGGTCTAAATCTACCTGTGAGGGGTCTTAATCTACCTGTGAGGGTCTTAATCCACCTGTGAGGGGTCTAAATCTACCTGTGAGGGGTCTTAATCTACCTGTGAGGGTCTTAATCCACCTGTGAGGGTCTAGATCCACCTGTGAGGGTCTAGATCCACCTGTGAGGGGTCTAAATCTACCTGTGAGGGGTCTTAATCTACCTGTGAGGGTCTAAATCTACCTGTGAGGGGTCTAAATCTACCTGTGAGGGGTCTTAATCTACCTGTGAGGGTCTTAATCCACCTGTGAGGGTCTAGATCCACCTGTGAGGGTCTAGATCCACCTGTGAGGGTCTTAATCTACCTGTGAGGGTCTAGATCTACCTGTGAGGGTCTAGATCTACCTGTGAGGGTCTTAATCTACCTGTGAGGGTCTAGATCTACCTGAGAGGGTCTAGATGGATCTTGAGCAAACTGTTTAGTTTATTTGTGTGAAGTCCGGTTTGTAGAATCGTCTTCATTCATCAGAGACGTTTCAGTGACTGAATCATATAAACACGTATAAATCATGACTGAAGAATTAAACGACCTCCAGCTGGTTAATTAGAGGCCTGAATTTAAAGACTGAGACCAGAATGAAAACATCGACTGACTCGATGTTTCTGGAGAGGAGTGGAGGCAGTGGGAGCGGCCGGCGGCGGCGGCGGCGGCGCTTTAAGGTTCTTCAGCCTCCAGATGAAGCTGCTGGTTGGTGTTTATTAGAAACGTCTCTTCTGTCACCAGATGTTTAAAACAAACTGTTTAACTCGCCGACAGGTTTTATTCTTCATCGCTGGAAGAGTCGGACGAAGCCGGACGTCGCCGAGCGGGTTAAATGGTGACAGACGTCGTTACATCATCAATCACAAGGATCAATAAATACACGGTAAACTTTATCAATGTATACGGAAGGAAGAAGTTTCTATTCAGTTCTTTGTTCTTCATATTATTTATTTTTACTGCCTGAAAACATTGATTAATCTAACGATCATTTTCTGGATCAGCTGATAAAATGTTTCATTGATCAGTTTGATTGATTGATCAGTTTATCAGCAGATAATAAATAAATCAATGAATCATCAGCTGTTCTAAACTGAATGTTTTCAGGTCGTCGACATCACAGACGTCACTCTGACGTCCGACTGAAATATTGATCAGCTGATATTATTGATCAGCTGATATTATTGATCAGCTGATATTATTGATCGATAGTTTCTAGAGTTCATCTTCATTTTGTTATTCTGACAGAATGAAAAGATGATTGAAACAGTTTGATTCGTGCCGCTAAAGTAGCTTAAATCATAATCCGACACTGCGAGGAGAGTCGATCCGACAGCAATCCTCTTACTCTTCATCTTCATCTTCATCTTCATCATTTTATTTATTTTCACTGAACCGTCTCAGGTGCAGAAAGTCTGAACCGTAAAGAACATCGACTTCTTCTTCTCTGCTTTATAATCAGTGTTTTTAAGATCGATCATGTGATCAGTTTTAGTTCCAGCAGCAGCTCAGACGACCCACAATGCACCGCTGCAGCGTCCTCCACCAGCAGGTAGATCCGCTGACCTTCTGTCGGCTCTAACGAGGCTTTAATGAGGATTAACACAGAAGAAGAAGAGCGAACCTGACAGGATGCACAGCAACAACAACAACAGCAACAACAACAGCAACAACAACAGCAGCAACAACAACAGCAGCAGCAACAGCAACAACAACAACAACAGCAACAATAACAGCAACAGCAACAACAGCAACAACAGCAGCAGAAGAAGAAGAAGACGAAGACGGTGAAGAACATCACCAACGTTATTTAAACGTTCTCTGAGTGCCGTCAGTTAAAGATGAAAAGTTGTAACATGTTGAGAATAAAATCACAGACATGAAACACGCAATACATCATAATCTGATGATGTCATCAATAAACCTCCAAAAACCCGCAAACAGAGAGAAACAGCAGAACGTGAGGAAAACATGTGATCTGAAGGTCGCTGCAGCTTCAGCAGAAAAAGCATCATGAGACAGCAGCAACTTCCTGTTTCACAATCAAAGCGTCTGAACCTTTAAATCCACATTAAAAGTCATTTAATAGTTTTTTATTTTCCAGCTGAGTCTAAAAAGCTTTTTATCACATTTGTTGATGTTTCTGCTCGTAAAGAACGATAATCAATAAACATATTGATTCTGTTCAGTTAATGTGACGTTAGAACGACGTTACTGTCGATTCAACAAGTTTCATACGAGGAACTGAACTCAAGCTGCAGCTTCCTGCGAAGGAAACAAAGCAGGTTTAAAGTTTAACCAAGTTCAGCTGATTAAGACTCTTTAAAACTCAACTTTAAACACGTTCAGACATTTTTCAGCTGTGGAAACTCGACATGAATCGAAACGTTCCTGCAGGTCAGAGAACAGCTGACTCAGCAGGTGAACTTTGACCCCGTGACTCAGGGCGTCTGCGGCTTCCAGTCCGACCAGCTCACCAGTGAAACCAGTCAGACCAGTCAGCTGACGGAGGATCTGAGTCACTGACCTGCAGCTCCTACGTCACAAATATTAAACATCATTAAACATTATTAAGACTTCAATTTAAATTATTATTAAAAATATTTGATTTATATTAAATTTTATTTTTTAAATATCTGTATCAAATAATTTAAATATTTAACTTTTTACTTTTAGTCTAATTTAATTTTTAAATTTTAAATTATTTCTATTTATTTTTTTACTTTTTGTGTCTTTAATTTAAATCTTGTTGTCTACTAATATTATATAATATATTAATACTTTATTTAAATGAGTTCAAACTTTTAAACAAACATTTATTTTGTTCTAAATAAAATCTGTTCAAACTTTAATTTGAATGAAATTAAATATTTTATTTTTTCCGTCATTTTCTTGTTGTTTCCGGTCCCGGTCCCGCTCCCGGTTCTTACCTCCTGAACGGCTTCGCCATGCTCCGGTCCTCCCCCGGGCCCTGCCGGCCGCCGGCTGCGGGCCCCGCTGCTCCTCTGCCGGGACGCTGCTTCAGGTCCGGGTCGCTGTCCAGCAGAGTTCCGGTGGTCGCGCTGTCATGCTCCGCAGTCAGCGAGTTATTCCGCTTTCGCATCACTGAAAACGTTAAAACAACAAATATTAACGGGAGGAACCGACCGAACGAGCCGGTGAGTGACCGGGAGCCGCGGGCCTGTCAGCGGGGAGGAGGCCGGTCGCCTGCCGGGTGCGGAGCGGTGAGAGCCGGTGAGGACGGAGCAAAGTCCCCGCTGAGCCTCTCCGCCTGACCGAGATCCGCAGAGAGCAGCTGATCAGCGGCCAGCCAATCACAGGCCAGGCATGCGACCACGTGGTCTCACTGTGCTGCGTCCACGGCCCCCGGGGAGCGTCGGAGAAACGACAACCAAAACAAAACCGGTTTATAATCAGAGGATAACTGAGTGGTGCCTTCAGGTGCGCCTCGTTAACTCAACGATTCTCTACAATCCGGAGTTTTAAAAGTAAATAACAGCAAACGGTAAACTAATGAATGAGTGAGAATAAGTTCTGTTGATGTGTCTGAACGGTAAACATGTGTCTGAACGGTAAACATGTGTCTGAACGGTAAACGTGTCTGAACGGTAAACATGTTTCTGAACGGTAAACATGTGTCTGAACGGTAAACATGTTTCTGAACGGTAAACATGTGTCTGAACGGTAAACATGTGTCTGAACGGTAAACATGTTTCTGCTTCAGTTTGTCAGCAGAGATTCAAACATACCGGTTTGTTATCTGCGTCTCCTGCTGTCAGCTGATCAGAGATTCAGCTGCTGATATTCATGTTGTTTTCTTTCTTCAGAGTGAATTACATTAAAGGTTTGGTGCTGATCACATGACCTGACACCAGAACCAAACGGCACCTCTTCACGCCGCCGCCGTTTCCTTCAGACGCCGCAACGAACATCACGATAAAATAAACTCTGAAATGTTCACGTTAGTTCCTTTGTGTTAATAAACAAGTGATTAATGATTTCAAACATGATCTATTGAATAAACCAATAAACCAACCAGAACATTAATATAAATAATATTAATTATAATATTAATTATTAGATGACGTCTGTGTTAAATTAATTTTCTGTAAACTTAAACAGATTTAAACTTCGTCAGCGAGCCGACGGAGATAAAAACAGACTGAAGAACTGTGTCATCTGGTCTCAGGTGGACTGCTGCTGCTCTAACGGCTCAGATTTGCTCCGCTTGTGCTCAAACTGTGTGCTCGCACTCGGATACAATGTTGCTCGCGCTCAAACTTCAACTCTTCTCCTCGCACTCAGGTTTCTTCTGCGCGCTCACTAAGTTTCTGCTCACGGATTTCTCCACTGCGCTCGGATTTTTTTGTGTAGCAACAAGCATAGCAACCACCCTGTCAGAATCATCCAGTCAATAGAAGGCCTGGTTTTGGGTTGACCAATGAAATGGAGCCGGCCTCCTTGTGTTAGTCAAAGTCAACGATCTCAAGTAAGTTTGTTTTTGTTTTTATGCTGCTATTACTTCCTTCAGAGCAGAAATTTAGCGAGCGCGCAGAAGAAACCTGAGTGCGAGGAGAAGAGCTGAAGTTTGAGCGCGAGCAACACTGTTTTTAACCAACAAAAATCTGTTTAAAAGAAAAAAAACACCTGAAAAATGAATAAAAGTCTTTTTTCCTCCATGAAGGAACAAAGTCTCTGATTTACTTCTGAAGAGGCTCAAACACATTTTTATGAACTTCATTAGTAAATATTTGTAGATTTTACTTTCAGTCGTCTGTTCAGAAAACGACTCAATGTTCTTCTGACATATTTATTCATAACTACATTTACTGGAGTACTGTAAATACTGTAGTACAGTTTAGAGCTATTTATACTAGTATTAATAATCTAATGACGTCATATATAATATTATATCAGTCACTACAAGCTCAGAATACTTTTATACTGTTACTGAGTTTTTGCAGCTGTGTGTTTGTAATTCAGTCTCTGACATGAAAACCACAGAAGAAGACGTTTACCTTTGAACACCTGGGACACATGTTGCTGTGTGAAACTGTAGTTTCCAGTGGAACGCAAACGCAACATTTGACAGTTAGCGACGCAGTTAGCATGGAAGCTAATACCAGCTAACAGCAGCTAAACAGGCGACAGTTTCCCACTTTAATAAGTAGTTTATGAACTAAACGAGCAGCGGCGGTCGGTGGCTGCCGCCGGTTCGGCCTCTGGAGGCTCTCCGCCGTCCGGAAGCTCACCGACAGGTTTGAGTTTGTCCGGCGGCGCAGCAGCAGTCAGACTGCGGCTACAAACGTCGCCATGACGGCGGTGAAACGTCAGTTAGAGCTGATAAATGTGATAAATCCGCGTTGACCTCTCACCTCTCAGTCTGGAACAGAAGAAGCAGCTTCACAACATTTCTGTCGGTAACTTTCAGCCGTTAAATGTTTCAGCAGCGACAAACTCGCTTCGCCAACTGTGATGTTTGTCCCACCGCGGCAGCCGCACCGGGACGTGACGTCACCGTGTCGTCACCATACACGGCTCCGACTTTTGCCGCGAAAGTTCAGTGTCCTGCTCGGTCCTGCGGCCGGTTTAACGGCGGATTAACGGCGGTTTGTGTGTTTCTCTGCCGGTTTGTGAGAGTTTGGCGCCTTCAGGATGTTTTGTGAGAAAGTGATCGAGCTGATCAGAGAACTGCAGCGGATGAGCGACGGTCAGCTGCCCGCCTTTAACGTGAGTCCCCTCCGGTAACCGACGGTAAACAGACGGTGAACTGACGGTTACTCCGCCGGTAAACTGCCGGTAAACTGACGGTAAACTGACTGACGATAAACTGACGGTAAACTGTCGGTAAACTGTCGGTAAACTGACGGTAAACTGCCGGTAAACTGTCGGTAAACTGCCGGTAAACTGCCGGTTACTCCGCCGGTAAAGTTCAGTCCAAACCGTTGAGCCGTTTTGTGACCGTTAGCTGAAAAATGAATCTTCCTTCACTGTAACGTTAAAAGTCTTTAACAGGTTTTATAAACTGTTTTATTTTCAGCTCCAAACAAACAATAACTGAAGTTTGACTAAGAATCATTTTCACTGAACAACATTTAGAAATAAGTTAGTTATAATAATAATATAATATAATATATAATATGTGGTTACAGATGTAATCATTGTTTGTTTGTTTGTTTGTTGACAGGAGGACGGGCTGCGGCAGGTTCTGCAGGAGATGGAAGCTCTTTATGAACAGAACCAGACAGACGTGTGAGTCCTCAAAACACACTCATTATTATTATTATTATACACACATATACAGATACAGATATATAGATATGTGTGTGTGTGTGTATATATCTGATGGATCAGGTGTGGTGGGTTATTGATCAGAGGAACTGAACTGATTGATTTGTGTTTGTGTTTCAGTAACGAGGCGAAATCTGAAGGTCGAGCTGAACTGATTCCTTCAATCAAACTGCGTCACTGCTGCCTGCTGAGGAACCAACGCTGCATCACCGCCTACCTGTAAACACTTGTTTACCTGTAAACACACCTGTAAACACTTGTTTACCTGTAAACACACACCTGTAAACACACCTGTAAACACTTGTTTACCTGTAAACACACACCTGTAAACACACACCTGTAAACACACACCTGTAAACACTTGTTTACCTGTAAACACACCTGTAAACACACCTCTCTACCTGCATGTCATGTGACTGTTGGCGTGTTTCAGGTACGACCGCCTGCTGAGGATCCGGGCGCTGCGTTGGGAGTACGGCAGCGTGCTGCCCGCCAACGTCCGCTTCCACATGTGTGCCGAGGAGGTCAGTGACATCACAGGAAGTCAGTCAGTGACATCACAGGAAGTCAGTCAGTGACATCACAGGAAGTCAGTCAGTGACATCACAGGACGTCTGATAATAACTGTGTGTGTGTGTGTGTGTGTGTGTGTGTGTGTGTGTGTGTTTCAGCTGCAGTGGTTCAGTCAGTATAAAAAGTCGTTGGCGTCTTTCATGCGTTCGGTCGGCGGCGGCGACGGACTCGACATCACGCAGGACATGAAACCTCCGAAGAGCCTTTACATCGAGGTGAGAGCAGACGATCAATAATCAATAATAACAATCAATAACAAACATTTTATATTTGAAGATTGAATTATTTTCTACACGATGAAACGCTGCTGCTGTGACATCATCACCTGCAGTGACGTCATCTCCTGCTGTGACGTCATCTCCTGCAGTGACATCATCGCTGTCCTCTCTCCTACAGGTCAGGTGTCTGAAGGATCACGGCGAGTTCGAGATCGATGACGGGACGGTGATCCTGCTGAAGAAGAACAGTCAGGTCAGACAGGAAGTCCTCTCACAGGAACAGGAAGTCCTCTCACAGGAACAGGAAGTCCTCCTGCTTCTTCTTCTTCTCCTCGTGGTAGCGTGTTGTCATGGTAACGCCTCTCTCTCTCTGTCTGCAGCACTTCCTGCCGCGGTGGAAATGTGAGCAGCTGATTCGTCAGGGCGTGTTGGAGCACGTCATGTCCTGATCGATCCTGAAGCTTCCCGTCATGATTATTGATTATTGATTAAATATCTGATGTAAAAATAAAGATTCTTTTTTATTAATGTTTTGTCTGTTTGAATGAAAGTCAATGATTCTGATCACTAATCAATAACCTGCATGTTCAGACTGAAACATCAGCTGACTTGTTGCTATGACAACAGGTCACTGTATTGATCAGACTGATCAGATTTGAGGGTTTTTATTGATCAGCTGCTTCGATTCGAGACTGAAAAACAACCTGAAACCAAATAAATGAAACATGGTTTAATGTTTTGATGATGCGTCGCCATGACGACGGCGTCTCTGAGCAACAAACAAACTGAAACTCTTTAAAACTCTTTAATAATAAAAATGTTTCAACTTCACAAAAATAAAAAATATATAAAAACAACAACGAGACAAAAACTTCATAAAACCTCAGACCAGTTTAGACCAGAGCTCCCAGTTCAGACTGGTTTAGACTGGTCAGACCGGTTCAGACTGGTTTAGACTGGTCAGACTGGTCAGACTGGTTTAGACTGGTCAGACTGGTCAGACTGGTTTAGACTGGTCAGACCGGTTTAGACTGGTCAGACTGGTTCAAACTGGTCAGACTGGTTTAGACTGGTTCAAACTGGTCAGACTGGTCAGACTGGTTTAGACTGGGTCAGACTGGTTCAAACTGGTCAGACTGGTCAGACTGGTTCAAACTGGTCAGACTGGTCAGACTGGTTCAAACTGGTCAGACTGGTCAGACTGGTTTAGACTGGTCAGACTGGTTCAAACTGGTCAGACTGGTTTAGACTGGTCAGACTGGTTCAAACTGGTCAGACTGGTTTAGACTGGTCAGACTGGTCAGACTGGTTTAGACTGGTCAGACTGGTTTAGACTGGTTCAGACTGGTCAGACTGGTTCAAACTGGTCAGACTGGTCAGACTGGTTTAGACTGGTCAGACTGGTCAGACTGGTTTAGACTGGTCAGACTGGTTTAGACTGGGTCAGACTGGTTCAAACTGGTCAGACTGGTCAGACTGGTTTAGACTGGTCAGACTGGTCAGACTGGTCAGACTGGTTTAGACTGGTCAGACTGGGTCAGACTGGTCAGACTGGTTCAAACTGGTCAGACTGGTTTAGACTGGTCAGACTGGTCAGACTGGTTTAGACTGGTCAGACTGGTTTAGACTGGTCAGACTGGTTTAGACTGGTTCAGACTGGTTCAGACTGGTTCAGTCTGGTCAGACTGGTCAGACTGGTCAGACTGGTCAGACTGGTTTCCTCAGCGATATTTGAACCTTCTGGTGCGACATGATGAAAGACAATAAAATAAAAGTGATCAGATCAATAAAACTATTGATTAGTTAACAGTGGATCAATAAAGGAAACCTGTAAATCAATAATAATCAATAATAATCAATAATAATGATCGACTGTTGTCAGAAAACAGACTTTTATGTGTAAATAACTTTTAGTAACGATGCAGCTTTGATGACATCACAACATTTATTGATTATTGAATCTTTGGCTTTTTGATTATTGATTACTGATCAAACTGATCTGATTGGCTGATTCTGTTTTTGTTTGTGTTTCATTCAGTGAGTTTGTTTATATTTATTTACTGTTTCTATAAATAAACATGATGAAGCCAGTGAGACGTGGTAGAAAGCTCCAGAACAAAAACTTCAACAGACGAATAAAAAAAAACTTTTTATATTTTTTTATGAATGCTGGATCCTGATTGGCTCCAGACCAGCTGTGATGTCATCGACCCTGCAGGTGATGAAGTCACCGAGCTTCTTCTTCTTCGGTGGTTCAGAAACGGCGTTTTTCTCTTTTCCAACATGGCGTCCGGACGCCGGTGTTACGCTGCGTTTGGTGAGCCGTCACATTCTGAGACCTGCCGACGCTCTGACGCAGTAAAACGTTCAAAAACGTCACAAAGTTTATAAGATTTAATGTTTACGACGTTTTTTCACTTTGTGGAGTTTCACATGAAAACCAGTGAAGAAGAAGAAGAAGAAGAAGAAGTGACTGTTTGTCCCTTTAACCTTCAGCTGCTGGCTGGACCAGGACCAGGACCCGGTCCCAGGGTGGCGTGCAGCAGCTAGATGGCGTGCAGCAGCTAGGTGGCGTGCAGCAGCTAGGTGGCGAGCGACGCCGTGACGACCTCCCGCAGCAGCTTGTTGAGCGCGGTGATCTTCTCCTCCAGCAGGAAGTTCTTCTTCTCTGCGTGTTTCTGCCGCTGCTCGGTGACCTGCAGCGCCTTCATCAGCTGCGAGTTCTCCACGTACAGATCCTTCAGCATCACGCCGGACTTCGTGCTCTTCGCCATCTGCGGAGGAGACAAACGCTGCGGTGAGAGCGCGGCAGGAAGTGCGAGGACGTTTCCTGTGTGGACACTGACCTGCTCTTTGAGCTGCTGCACCTTCTCCTGCAGAACCAGCCGGACGCCCTTCAGCTGGATCTCCAGCTCCTCCGCACGCCGCTGCAGCGCCGCCACTGCCTTCTCGTACTGCTCCTGAACGCAACACACACAGTCAGCGTCACCATGACGACAGCCTGCATCAGTCAGCAGATGTTTGGAGCTTTGTCCCTCTGCGTGGGTCTCTGTAACTCACTAACCACACGTAACCATGGAAACGTTAATGATGAAGGCGGCTGCTCTACGGGAGCGAGCGCGTCCTCAGGCACGAGTCATTTCATTGGTCGACAGTAAACCTGGCCTTCTACTGATTGGGTGATTTTGACGGGACGGTTGCCGTGGTTACTGCTGGAGGAGAAGAGATAAATGATGCTCTGATGAAGACGGAAAAGCTCCGAACATCTGGACTGATGTTCTTCAGTTTGAGGTTCTGATGAACTAAAACATCTTCAAACATCCTGAACTCGTCTGAAGCAGAAACAGACGGTCAGCTGACCTTTGACCCTGCTGCGTGGCGTCTCACCTGCGTGGCGTCTCACCTGCGTGGCGTCTCACCTGCGTGCTGCTGATCTGGGAGCAGCTCTGTTGCGTCTGCAGTCTCAGCGTCTCCTCCAGCTGCCGACTCCTCCGCTGCTCCTCCTGCAGCAGCTGCTCCTGCTGCCTGCAGCCTTCACCTGCACGCTGCTGCAGCTCCTGCAGCCGCCGCAGGTGCTGCGCCTGCACCGCACTGAGAGCAGAGTCCGCCTGCGGGGAGGAAGACCAGGACACTGAGCTGAGAGGACAGGAACATACACACACAGGTCAGTCTGGGTCTCGTGGTCCTGACCTGGTCCTGGTCCTGCAGCCTCGCCGTCTCCAGCTGGTTCAGTTTGGTCTTCAGGTTCTGCTGCTCCTGGATCAGCTTCTGGGTCTCCAGAGTCTGGACCTGCAGCTCTGCCAGCTGACAACGACATCATCATCATCATCATCATCATCATCACCATCATCATCGTCGTCGCTGTAACGCCTGCACAGCTGTCCAGATGTGGGACAGGAACCAGGACCTGGTCTGGACCCTGCAGGCGGACTCTCCTACCTTGTTCTGCAGCTCCTGGTTCTGGACTCTCAGGTTGTGGTTCTCCTCCTGCTGAGTGACGGAGGCCTGCTCCTGCCGCTCCTCCTGCTCCTCCAGAGCCCGCCGCAGCTCCTCCTTCTCCGCCGCCAGCCTGCGGACGGCGGCCTGCAGCTCCTCCGCCTGCAAACACAGAGACGCCGTTTAGAACCCGCCGCTCCCGGGTCACTGCGAGAATCAAACCGCGGCTCTCTGACCTGGTCCTGGACGTCCTGCAGCTTCCTCTGCGCGTCGGTCACTTCCTGGGCGTGGCCGAGTTTCTCCTGACTGACGGCGTTCAGCTGAGAGCGAAGAAGCTCCGCCTCCGACTCCAGAGAGACCAGCGCCCGCCGCAGCTCCTCCACCTGCCGAGCAGAACACCCAGAACCTGCTCAGCCCGGACCAACAGAGTACTGGTTCTTTACTGGTTCTTTACTGGTTCTATGTGGTTCTTTACTGGTTCTTTACTGGTTCTATGTGGTTCTTTACTGGTTCTTTACTGGTTCTTTACTGGTTCTATGTGGTTCTTTACTGGTTCTTTACTGGTTCTTTACTGGTTCTTTACTGGTTCTATGTGGATCTTTACTGGTTCTTTACTGGTTCTTTACTGGTTCTTTACTGGTTCTTTACTGGTTCTATGTGGTTCTTTACTGGTTCTTTACTGGTTCTTTACTGGTTCTTTACTGGTTCTATGTGGTTCTTTACTGGTTCTATGTGGTTCTTTACTGGTTCTTTACTGGTTCTATGTGGTTCTTTACTGGTTCTTTACTGGTTCTTTACTGGTTCTTTACTGGTTCTATGTGGTTCTTTACTGGTTCTTTATGGTTCTTTACTGGTTCTATGTGGATCTTTACTGGTTCTATGTGGTTCTTTACTGGTTCTATGTGGATCTTTACTGGTTCTTTACTGGTTCTATGTGGATCTTTACTGGTTCTTTACTGGTTCTATGTGGATCTTTACTGGTTCTTTACTGGTTCTATGTGGTTCTATGTGGTTCTATGTGGTTCTTTACTGGTTCTATGTGGTTCTATGTGGTTCTTTACTGGTTCTTTACTGGTTCTTTACTGGTTCTATGTGGTTCTATGTGGTTCTTTACTGGTTCTTTACTGGTTCTTTACTGGTTCTATGTGGATCTTTATGGTTCTTTACTGGTTCTTTGTGGTTCTTTGTGGTTCTTTACTGGTTCTTTACTGGTTCTTTGTGGTTCTTTATGGTTCTTTACTGGTTCTATGTGGATCTTTATGGTTCTTTACTGGCTCTTTACTGGTTCTTTGTGGTTCTTTACTGGTTCTATGTGGATCTTTATGGTTCTTTACTGGCTCTTTACTGGTTCTTTGTGGTTCTTTACTGGTTCTTTACTGGTTCTCTGGTGTATCAGTGACCTTGTTGTTTCGGTCGTCGGTTTCTCTCAGCAGTTTGTTCTTCTCCTCCTCCAACAGCTGCTGCTTCAGATTCACACTGCTGAGCTCCACCTCCACCTCAGAGAGACGACCCAGCTGAGAAACCATCAATCAATCAATCAACCAATCAATCAATCAACCAATCAACCAACCAATCAATCAACAGTCTACAGACTTATTAACATCCTGAGTTAAACATTGATTATGTTCCCATAAACCAGTCAGCTGCTGACATACAGGTGTGTCTGCATGTTGTTGCTCGGCAACGTGCTGGTTACTGTTGACATGATGCTGGATGCTGATTGGCTGAACGCGCTGTGAGCTGGACGATGATTGGCTGTGAGATGCAGCTGATCATCATTATTAATCACTTCCTCCAGGAAATTAAGACTCTGATCAATAATAATAATTAACGCAAATTAAAGAAATGAAACGTTCAAACCAGCAGCTGCCGACAAACACGACGCCAGGGACGGAAAAACTGTTCCCAAACATTCCCAGATGTTCCCAGAATGAATGAACAGCCAATCACAGACTGAAGCGGCTGCATTAAGGCCGGATGTCCTTCATTGATCCTTCAGGAGGGATCAATACCACTGAAAGGTCAAAGGTCACAGCTGGTATGCTACGCTAACGTTAGCTCACCTCGTGCTTGCAGCGGCTCAGCTCGCTCTCCAGCTGCTGTCTCTCCTGCGTCCAGACCGCCTGCTGCTGCGCCGCCGCGTCCTGCAGCCGCCGCAGCTGAAACAGAGACAGCCGTCAGCCAATCAGAGAGCAGGACGAGGGGACGCGCCCAGTCCAGTCCCCAACAAGCAAACAGAGCGCCGTTTAACCTTTAACCTCACCGCGGCGTTCTGCTCCTCCTGCTCCTCGGTAACCGTCGCCAGGCGCTCCTGCAGCGTCCGGACCGACTCCTGGTCTCCACGGAGACGGGCGCTCAGCTCGGCGTTGTCGTTGCTCAGCCGCAGGTTCCTGTTGCTCAGATCCAGAACTTCCTCTCGGTACCTGGAGTTCTGCAGACACCACAGAAGAAGAGTTGCAGGGGTCAGAGGTCACGGGCCGCAGCGTCTCAGGGTCGACGGTTTCTCACCTCTTTGTGAAGCTTCTCCTCTTCTTCTCTGCTCCTCTCGTGCTCTCGCTCCATCTCCTCCAGTTTGCTCCTGACGGCAGAAACAGCAGCTTCGGTTACAGTCGTTTATTATTTATTATTATTTATTATTATTTACAGATAAAAAACAAACTTTCACTGTTTGTGCAGCTGCAGCATTGAAGCCTTTATTTTAACGGTGGAAAAATGTTCATTTAGTTTCTTTAAAATGTTCATTTAGTTTCTTTAAAATGTTCATTTAGTTTCTGTAATGTTGAGTTCATTCCTGCAGAAACAAACCTCGTCGTCTCAAACATGTTAAAGAATATTTATAAGAATAAAGAAGCAGATTTATTTATTTAGTTCTTTGTGTCCTCGTGTTGAAGCAGGAAAGTCAAATAATTAAACTATTTAATCGTCGTTACTGTGATTAACTACATTCTTATAATCAATAATAATCTTTGACATGTTTTATTTGCATGTGTGCGACAGGCAGAGTGCAGCAAAGCACCACTTACACAAACTCACTTCTCACCTTTATATTTCCTTTTTATATCATTTTAATTTGATTTTACTGTCATTAAAATTTGAATGTTATTATCCTGATGCAGATATTAACGTTCATTCATCTCCAGCTGATAAATCAGCATCAAACAAACATTAAAATCAGTTTAAATCAGATTTAAATCTGTTAAAAGTGAAAAATGTTTCAAACTAGATTATTTATTAAAGTCTGATTTTAAATGAAACACGACTAATAACCTAAAAAATAAGGTTCAACTAAAATAAAACGTTTTTTATCTGCTTTGTATGAATTTATTTCTTTCATCTGTTTCCTTCCTGTCTGACACGCAGCGTTAATGTACGACGGGGGAGCGAGGGAGCTCCGGTAGAGAGAGAGCATCACACACACACAGCAATAAAACTTTATGTTCTGATCGTTTCACAGCACAAACAAACCCCCCCCCCCCCCCCCCCCCCCGCTGTGTTCACCCACCTCTTCTTGGCGACGTCGTCCTCCATGTTGGACACTTCCTGCTGCAGGACGCTCAGCCGCTCCTGCAGAGCGCCGTTCTCCGAGCGAACCTCCTCCAGCTGAGTCCTGCAGCCGCCACAAACACAGACGCTCAGAGACACAAACAAAAACAAACCTCAGCTGTTCAGTCAGCTGACTGATGGTCAGACAGGAAGTCGCCACGCCGCTGTAGGTGTTTGTGTTTGGCTGGATCATCAGGTGGAGGAAACGTCAGCGTGCTTCAGAGCGGACCTCTGCTGCTTCTGGTTTACATCAGATATGCAGATGCTTCAAGTCTGGACCTTCACGTCATGATCACTGTGTGTTATTATTGATCAGGTGACTGTTTGGACAGATTTAACCCTTTTAAAGCCTCGAGGATCACCGGTGGCACCGCGCTGCAGCTGTGACAGGAGCTGAGTCACTTTTGCTGCAGTTTCTTAGTTTAGTAAAGTTTTAGAGGTTTATTCTGTGGAGCTGCAGTCTGATTGGTCGATACGCTCTCATCAGACTGAATTCTGATTGGTTAATAATCTCAGTGCTCCATCAGCAGCTTTCTGGGATTAATCCATTATTTCCTGCAGTGGGGGGACAGACTAACAAACACCCCCGCTGTTTTCTCCTCTTTGGACTCTTCCAAACTAACGGAGACTTCTGGGTCTAACTGTTGCCAACGGTTACTGAGCGTTTACTAAACGTACTGAACGTTTACTGAATCAGTGTTTCTCCTACAATTATATCAACCAGAACCCGCCAGGACAAAAAATATGTTTTAATGCCAGAATTAACAACAAATATCCATCATTCAGAAATATTTAGCAACGATGGGTTAGCTTAGCATGAAGACGCTGAACAGAGAAACTCAGAGTTCACTTCCTGTTGTTCTCAGTAATCTTGTAAATAATAGTTTTAGTATTTTTCCTGAAGGGCAGGAAGTACCGAAACACACACGTGTGCCGCGGAGTCACCGGTGATCACCGAGGTCTGCTGAACAAAACTGTTTATATTAAAGTTTCATTATCAGAGTGATTCAGTCCAGTTATTGTCTGCAGATGTTTGCAGATGTTTGCAGATGTCTGCAGATGTTTGCAGATGTTCCTTTGAAGCACACTGACGTCTCATCTTTCTACCGGGAAAATGAATCTTTGATCGTTTGTTCTTGAATGAAGCAGATTTGAGTTTAAAGAGGAAACAGACGTGACGACACAGACAGGAAGTGATTCAGTCCGTCATGCAGCTGCCATTCGGTTAGAGATGAAGAGTTAAAGCATTCCTGACTGGACTCGGTCTGCAGCGGTGCATTGTGGGCCACAAACGTCTCAGTCACATGATGGATGCGGTTAGTTTAAGCTGCGGACGGAGGTTAGTCTCACACCTGTGTGGACTGGCCGGGTCCATCACCTCCTCCAGCTCCAGGACCAGCGTCTCCAGCTCCATCAGCTGCCGCGTCATCTTCCTCTTCTCCCGCTCAAAGTCCTCCTCCGTGCTCCTCAGCCGCTTCTGCGAGTCGTCCAGGGCTCGCCGGAGGAGCTCGCCACCGTCCGCCGTCCGGGCTCGCAGCCGATCCACCTCGCCGCTCCTGGAGTTGAGCTGCGTCCGGAGGTCCAGGACCAGGTCTGCGGTGTTGTTGAGCTGGGCGCTGACGTCTCGGAGGTGGTCTCTGAGGGAGGTGATCTCCTCCTCCATCTCCACGATCTGGGAGGAGAGCTGGTTGGCCAGCCGGGTGTAGCTCCCGCTCTCCTGGCGCAGGCGGCCCGCCTCCTCCCTCTCCTCCTGCAGACTGGACCGGAGCTGCCCGGTCCTGGTCTGCTCCTGCCTCAGAGCCTCCTGGAGACGCTCCTCAGCGCTCCTCCTCCTGCACAGCTCCTCCGAGACTCGCTCCAGCTCCAGCCGCAGGTGGTCCACAGCCTCGGCCTGCTCCTCCAGGTCCTGGATCAGCCCGGCACGCTCCGTCTTCAGGGAGTCCAGCTCTGCAGTCAGTCTGGAGAGAGAGTCCTCCTCAGTCCTCATGGCCTCCTGCTCCTCCTCAGAGCTCCTCGCCAGCTGCTCCTCCTCAGAGCTCCTCAGCAGCTGCTCCTCCTCAGAGCTCCTCAGCAGCTGCTCCTCCTCAGAGCTCCTCAGCAGCTGCTCCTCCTCAGAGCTCCTCGCCAGCTGCTCCTCCTCACCTTTGTGGAGAAGCGGGTGTGTCTCCAGGAAGGAGCAGGTCTCCTCCAGCTGGGAGCAGGTCTCCTCCAGTCTGGCCTCCAGCTCGCAGCATCGCTCTCCAGAAGCTCTGAGGTCGTCCTCTAACTGACCACAGCGCGCTCTGAACTGCTGAAAGCCGGCTTCTGATTGGCTGATGTTCAGTCTGGAGGCGTGAAGGAGCTCCTGCAGGCTGCAGACCTCCTCCTTCAGCAGACGGACCTCCTCCTGCTGCTGCTCCTCCATCCTCTTCTTCTCCGAGGAGAACTCTGAGCGGATCCGAGCGCGCTCCTCCTCACGCCGGAGCTTCTCCTCCTGCTCCTCCTGGAGGAGCCGGTTCTCCCAGAATGCTCTCTGTTCCTGCAGCTGCTGGAGGAGGCGGCGCCGAGCTTCAGCGAGCTGCTGCTCTGCTTCCTCCCTGCTCACAGCGGCGACACACAGCGGCTGCTCACACGCATGTTCACTGATACACTGAAGCTGCAGCTGAGCTCCAGCACACACGTTCACGTTCACACACGTTCACGTTCACACACGTTCACACACGTTCACGTTCACACACGTTCACGTTCACACACGTTCACGTTCACACACGTTCACGTTCACACACGTTCACGTTCACACACGTTCACGTTCACACACGTTCACGCACGTTCACGTTCAAACACGTTCACGTTCAAACACGTTCACGTTCACTCACGTTCACACACGTTCACACACGTTCACACACGTTCACGTTCACACACGTTCACACACGTTCACGTTCACACACGTTCACGTTCACACACGTTCACGTTCACACACGTTCACGTTCACACACGTTCACACACGTTCACGTTCACACGCGTTCACGTTCACACGCGTTCACGTTCACACACGTTCACGTTCAATCGCGTTCACGTTCACACACGTTCACACACGTTCACGTTCAAACACGTTCACGTTCACACACGTTCACGTTCACACACGTTCACGTTCACACACGTTCACACACGTTCACGTTCACACACGTTCACGTTCACACGCGTTCACGTTCACACACGTTCACGTTCACACACGTTCACGTTCACACACGTTCACACACGTTCACGTTCACACACGTTCACGTTCACACGCGTTCACGTTCACACGCGTTCACACGCGTTCACACGCGTTCACGTTCACACGCGTTCACGTTCACACACGTTCACGTTCAATCGCGTTCACGTTCACACACGTTCACGTTCAATCGCGTTCACGTTCAATCGCGTTCACGTTCACACACGTTCACACACGTTCACGTTCACACGCGTTCACGTTCACACGCGTTCACGTTCACACGCGTTCACGTTCAATCGCGTTCACGTTCAATCGCGTTCACGTTCAATCGCGTTCACGTTCACACACGTTCACACACGTTCACGTTCACACGCGTTCACACACGTTCACGTTCACACACGTTCACGTTCACACACGTTCACGTTCACACACGTTCACACACGTTCACACACGTTCACACGCGTTCACACGCGTTCACACGCGTTCACACACGTTCACACGCGTTCACACACGTTCACGTTCACACACGTTCACGTTCACACACGTTCACGTTCACACACGTTCACGTTCACACACGTTCACACACGTTCACGTTCACACGCGTTCACACACGTTCACGTTCACACACGTTCACGTTCACACACGTTCACGTTCACACACGTTCACACACGTTCACACACGTTCACACGCGTTCACACGCGTTCACACGCGTTCACACGCGTTCACACGCGTTCACACACGTTCACACGCGTTCACACACGTTCACACACGTTCACACACGTTCACGTTCACACACGTTCACGTTCACACACGTTCACACACGTTCACACACGTTCACGTTCACACACGTTCACGTTCACACACGTTCACACACGTTCACACACGTTCACGTTCACACACGTTCACGTTCACACACGTTCACACACGTTCACACACGTTCACACGCGTTCACACACGTTCACGTTCACGTTCACGTTCACACGCGTTCACACACGTTCACGTTCACACACGTTCACGTTCACACACGTTCACGTTCACACGCGTTCACACACGTTCACGTTCACACACGTTCACGTTCACACACGTTCACGTTCACACACGTTCACACACGTTCACGTTCACACACGTTCACGTTCACACGCGTTCACACACGTTCACACACGTTCACACGCGTTCACACACGTTCACGTTCACACACGTTCACGTTCACACACGTTCACACACGTTCACACACGTTCACACACGTTCACGTTCACACACGTTCACGTTCACACACGTTCACACGCGTTCACGTTCACACACGTTCACGTTCACACTCGTTCACACACGTTTATATAAATTATGATTCAAATGAGAAAATATCTGGTTGTTAGTAAACACACAGAATTCTCTGCAGAACTTTTCAGCCTCTTTTAGATCCTCGTTATGTTTTATTGGCTCGTTTCCTGTCTGATAAACCCTCCGAACACCTGAACACCTGAACACCTGAGCTCCACCTGCTGATGGGTTTGGTTCTCAGGAGTTGTTGAGACCCTCAAGTTTCTCTCCAAAAGTCGTTCATGAAGCTTCAATCAGTAGTTTTAGTTTGTTTGGTTTCTTGTTGTCGTTTGAGATGTTTGTTTTTTTTAAGGAACTTTAAAGGACCGAGAGCAGAACCCTGAGGAACCCCAGCGGCTGATGTTAACCCTTAATGTGACCATCCTCACCTGTTAGCTAACCTGTTAGCTGACATGCTAACAGGTTAGCTAACCTGTTAGCATGTTAGCTGACCTGTCAAGTGTTGTCGTTTACATGTTGTTGTTGTGAGTTGTTTACAGGTTGTTGTGAGTTGTTTACATGTTGTTTACAGGTTGTTTGTTTGCAGGTTTATTGATCTATTGTCATGTTTGTTTGTTTATTAATCTGATCGGCCGTTCAGCAGCGATGACACGTGTGTTTCAGACGCTGCGCTGTGATGTCATCACCCACCTGACCAGCATCACTTCCTGGTCCATCTTCAGCTGAAGCTCCGCCTCCAGCTGCTCCTTCTCGCCGCTCAGCTTCTGCACCAGATTACTGATCTCTCTGGCGAAGTTCTGCTCCAGCTCGGCGCGCTCCCGATGCATCCTGGGAACGCCAGACACAGACGCATTCCAATCAATCAATCAATCAATCAATCACTTTAAATCTATTGATCGATTCTGCTGAAAAGGTTGTGAAAGGAAACAGCAGCAGGCTGAAGGTTTGTTTATTGATCTATTTATTGATCAGTGATTGGGATCGCTCTGGTTTCGCAGGTCCTTCATGTGGAGTGTTTCTGCTCTCCGGAGGGAAACATCTGCTCTGCAGCTGCTAAATGCTACCAGCTAGCCTGCAGCTAACTGAGCAGTGAACAGTGAGCGACGCTCTGAGAGCCGCTGACAGTGAAACAACAGTAAAGTTTCAACCGGACAGAAAAACAACGAGCTGAAACTATAAAGCTGTGAAGCCGAGAGGAGCTGCAGGTTCATCACTCACACACACACATCAGTTACAGAAACATTAAAGAGAGAAACGTTACAGACACTTTAACTCAAACTGGATTCAGTTTCCTTTTCTACATCATCCTCACCTGCGCTCCTGCTCAGAGCTCCACCCTCCTCCTCCTCCTGCTCCTCCCTGCAGTTTATCCAGCGCCTCCTTCAGCTGCTTCACCTGCTGCTCCGCCTGAGCTTTCTGCTCCTCCAGCTCACTGATCTCCAGCTGAGACACAAGAAGACAAAACGGCTTTATTTTATTATTTATATTAGAAAAACATTTTATTCCAACACTGAGGAACCGCAGTACGATGCATTCCACTGCAGGAAACACTGCAGGAAACACTGCAGGAAACATGCAGCAGGAAACACGCAGCAGGAAACACGCAGCAGGAAACACGCAGCAGGAAACATGCAGCAGGAAACACTGCAGGAAACACTGCAGGAAACACTGCAGGAAACATGCAGCAGGAAACACGCAGCAGGAAACACTGCAGGAAACACTGCAGGAAACACTGCAGGAAACACTGCAGGAAACACTGCAGGAAACACTGCAGGAAACACGCAGCAGGAATATTATTATTATTATTATTATTATTATTATTATTATTATTATGCATTTCAGAGATGATGAGGCTGATGTGGACTATAAACTGATCACTCAGTGTTATTGATGAGTATTGATGACCTTGAAGGCCTGGCAGATGTCCTTGCGCTCCGTCTCCATGCTCCTCCTCATCAGCTCCTCGCTGCGCTGGTAGAAGTTCAGCTGCGTCTGCAGCTGGATGCGCAGCTGCTGCAGCTGCTGCTCGTGTTTCTGCTGCAGCTGCTGCAGCGCCAGTTCAGTCTGGATGGAGACGGCGGGACCGGAGACGCCGTCCAATGAGAACGCAGCTGCTGCAGAGACACAGACACACACACACACACACACACACACACACACAGAGCGCTGTGTTCCTGTGTTCACATTATTGTGTCCACCCCCCCCTCTCTACATGTTGTGTTTCTCACCTGTTTTATCAGTCGGCTGCAGGTTCTTCCCGACCGGAGACGACGAGCTGCGCTGCATGTCTGACTCGTCTGA